>VYXF01011907.1:216270-295869 GCA_013397295.1 Polioptila caerulea
ATATATATATATACAAAAAAGTATTTTTGTATGTTTTTTTCCCTGGTTTCTTAAGGAAATTAGGCCTACATGATCATATATATCTGTTTCCTCCCTTTTATAGCTTTAGAACCTATTGTCTGATTTCAACCAGACCTTAGATGATAGAATTTTAAAACTTAAGGTCTTTTATAAAACTGTCTTGTTTAGAAAATGCCTTTAGTTTGTGTTATTCCTACAGAAATGACTTCTATCAGTGGCCAGGACTCAGCCTTGTAGAGCTATTTGTCAGCTCAGTGCTTCCTGACTCCTGTACCCTCACGGTGGTGCCTCACTGGAGAGGGAGATGTCTAAGCTTTGTGTTCCTTGTGCAGACACTGACTCTTGCAATTCAGGTGTCCTGTGACAATGATGCCAGTGAATAGGCTGAGGAATAGTTGAGTACAAGCATTATCCATGTAGACATGCTCAGGACAGAAATACAGACAGAATGGAATCTGCAGTGACGATTTGTCCATATCTCTGATAGCCAAAGATATTAATCTCTTAACATCATAGTCTGAATGCTTTCAAGAATCCCTCACACAGATCTTAAGTGCTTTAGCTGCCTCTGAACTCTTGAAGAGGAATGCCCTTAAATGAATGGCAGGCTAGTCCATTTGTGTTATCCTTCAGCATTATCAGTAGTGTAGGTAAGAGACAGGATTTGGAAAGCACCAAAACAAGGATGTAATATTTTCCTAATCGAATATATGCTCAGTATTTTAACTGTTCTTTATAGAAAACACAGAATGAGATAGTTAGAAGCATTTCTAAATTTCATAAAAACCTACTCTTCTTTTCTAGCTATTCCCTAGTGCCTGAAGTGCTCTAAAAATGCTGAGTACTCAAGATGCCTCAGTTTTAGGTTTCAGGAATGTAAGTTGAGGACATCGATACATTTGGAATGAGATTTGTCATAGCAGCAGTGAGTGCTACAGGCTTTAAGATGTATCATATTTCTGATATCAAAAAAGGTTTTGGCATCCTGGGTAGATTTTGCACTATCATTAATGTTTGTTAGCGGATACTTTGAAAAAAGCACAGATGTGCTTGTATGTCTTTAAAAATAAAGAAGATCTTTTTTTTAGTGTTTTGAGTTTCTTGAGGGACCACATAGAATCAAAGAATGGTTTGGGTTGGAGCAGATCTTTAAAGGTCATCTGGTCCAACCCCCTCCACAATAAGCAGGGACATCTTCAACTAGATCAGGTTACTTAGAGCCCCTTTACAGCTTGACCTTAAGTGTTTCCAGGAAAAGGGCATCCACCACCTCTCTAGGCAACTTGTTCCAATATTCATTACCCTCATTACAAAAAAATTCTCCCTTAGTTCTAGACTGAGTCTAACTTCTTTCAACTTAAAACCATTGCCCCTTGTCCTATCACTCTGTTAAGAAGCCTGTCCCCATCTTTCTTATAAGCTCTCTCTCAGTACTGAAAAACTGTGATAAGGTCACCCTGGAGACTTCTCCATGATGATCAACCCCAATTCTTTTAGCCTTTATTTGTAGTTAAGCTGTTCCACGCCTTTGATCATCTTCATGGCCCTGCTCTGAACTCACTCCAACAGATCCTTGTCTTTCTGACATATGCTGAGTACTCCAGACCTGGACATTCTACTCCAGGTGGGGTCTCACCAGAGCAGAGCAGAGGGGCAGAATCCCCTCCCTGGCCCTGCTGCCCCCTCTGCTCTGGATGCAGCCCAGGACACGTTTGGCTCTCTGGGCTGGGAGTGCCATGGCTGGGTCATGTCCAGTCTCTCAGACACCAGCACCCCCAAATCCTACTCCCCAAGGCTGCTCTCAATCCCTTTATCCCCTAGCCTGTGTTGATGTTCATTGTTGCCTCAACCCAGATTCAGGACTTTGCACATGGCCTTGTTCAACCCCGTAAAATTTACATGAATTCAGTTCTTGAGCTTGTCCAGGTCCCTCTGGATGATATTCAATCCTTCAGGTGTGTCAATGGTCCCCCTTGTCTTGGAGTCATCTGCAAACTTACTTGATCCTACTATGTAACTGATGAGGATGGTAGTCAGTCCTGGTCCCAGTATAGATCCCTGTGGGACACTACTCATCACTGATCTCCATCCAGACACTGAGCTGGTTACCACTATTCTCTGGATGCAACCATCCAGCCAGTTTCTCATCCACTACGTAGCCTATCCATCAAATTCATCTCTCTCCAATTTGGAGAGAAGGATGTTGTGGGGTACCATGTCAAAGACTTTACAGAAGTCCAGGACATTCATAGCCCTTCCTTTGCTTACTCATGTAGTTATTTCATCATAAAAGGCCACCAGATTGGTCAGGTACCTTACCTTTGGTGAAGCCATCGTGGCTGTCTTGAATCACCTCCAGGACCTCCAAGAACATTAGCACAGTTTCTAGGAGGATTGTTCCATGATCTTCCCAAGAACAGAGGTGAAGCTAAAAGGTCGGTAGTTCCTAGTTCTTCTTTTCACCCTCTTTAAAAATGGATGCAAGATTTTCCTTTTCCCAGTCACTAGGGACTTCACTTGACTGCCATGCCGTTTAGGTAGCTACAGTCAAGGATTTTCAAGTGAGAATTTCTGTTATGAATTAATGCAGTTTCCTTTTCAGAAGGAAACAATATATGATATTATTAAATTCTTTTTCTTTACATTAGAAATCACAACAGGGAAATAAAAAAATGGTGCGCAAATATGTTCAGAGATATATATTGTTATTGCAGATAGGTTTTCAACTACTGAAACATCAGAATTCCTCAAGCACTGTGAAATTAAATGGCAAATATTGGCTAAGTTTTGTACTCTAAATGCATATCTGCAATGATAGGAGATGCCAGAGTCTAAGAGAATTCTTATATAAAAAAAAAAAATACATAATTTAAGAAAAGTAACCCTTGATAAAGTTGTGCTTCAGATTGCAAGAGAAATGTATTGCCTGTGGGTCCTCTACTGTTGCAGAGTTTTAAGCGCAAGTTTAACCAACATGGCTAGGCAGATTTAGCTATAGAGCATTGAATTGTCTAATACTTCTCTGTTAGAGCTGTGTTGGCAAAATAGAAGAAATCAATGGGGTTTAATCGGCCACTGGAACAGACTTTCAATAGCCTATTGGAGAAAAGCATGAAAATAATTGACTGTTGCAAGCTAAAAATAGCTGTGAAGAGGTTTGTACAATGTGGAGCCTGAGACAGCAGGGCAGCTAGAAAATCCATTCTGGTGAATGAATTCATTTAAGTACTTTTTCTTTTATTGATTGGTTGGTTGGTTGGCTGATTGGCTGGTTGGTTGGTTGGGGTGTTTTTTTTTTGCATTTTCTTTCTTTGCAGCTTTTTTACTTGCCATTTTTGAGAACCAAATTTTTTAAATAACAGGGATCTGGTAGAATAGCTTTAATGATGCAACTGCTCATATAAGCAAGTATAAGTGATATGCAAAATGCGTAAACTTAATATTTAAGTATATTTTAAATTATATTTGATATGCATTTGAGTTCTCATTGTATTTTAACTATTAATATTTTTTTTTAAATAATGTGTGAATTATTTACCTTTTCAAAAATTAACCGCTACATGCTAGTCATCAGCTACTTCTTCTAAAGTTTCAAAAACAAGGAAAAATATTGAAGAAACTGTGAGCAAAGTAGATTTTTGGTGTAGTAATAGACCCATGAAGAAAGTTCAAAAAGTCATTTAAACCTTTGAAAATAGGATTTATAACAGTAGAAAACTTTTTCACCAAGACATTCTTTGAAAACCATTCTTTGGTTTCCATCAATACCAAGAGCACTTTCAGCTTAAATTGCATTAGTAATTTCAACGTGTAAAGAGGTAGTTCATTGGCTAAAGGTAGTTCTGTGCTGGAGCAGTCTGCCAAGCTCAAATGAGAGTTTATGGATCTGATGGTATCCTTGTCCACCAAAAATAACAGCAAGAATGCAGAGTTTGTTTTCTCACATTCCACAGACTTGTGGAATGCCCTGAATACTAGGCCACATAGTAATCTTATGGATCTTTACTGCAGTTCTTTTTGCTGAGACATTACAATTTACATAGAATGCTCCTGTAGTGGTTCTGTATCAAGGTGAATAGGGCAATCAGCAAACAGCAGAAGCAATTAAATGTAGATCCTATTGTCTCATGGCAGGGCTGTTTAATAAATTATGATGCCCCTAGCAGCGGCTTCTTATCTCAATAGGTTTTTCATCTCAGTGAGAAAAACAGATTAAAAATAATTTATGAATAATCCAAATTGATTTTTAAGTTTTGGGGTTTTTTTTCTGAGATAACCAAATAAAAAAATCTATTTACTTCAGCAGTATTATTTGCAATCTTCTTTTCTTTTTTCCTTGTTAGATTATTTTATAATTCTTTAATACTTAGGGATCACACCTCATTTGGATCAAAAAGCTAACATGGCTGAGCACAACTGCTTTCTATTATTGAACATAATGTTGATGATAGCTTTTGATTTCATTATGCTGTGTAATTCAAGTATTTTCAACCTGATCTGGTATGAAATATCTCTTTAAAATGGTCTCAAGAAACTAACCTATTAAATGAAAAGTAAAGTAAACAGTGTGCTTATTATCTATGCATCACAAATTTAATATTTCTATTATTTCTGCTGAAGATTATCTGTATGTTTTCTATGCCCAGATAAAATGCATGCTTTTCTGTAATTTCTCAATTCTAAAGTTTTCTAATAAACTGAGCCACCTAAAGTAATATATTAAGGGGTTTTTTTTTGCTAACATGCTAAACTGTTAAAAAGAGCTTGTATATCTTTTACTGACAGCCTAATTTTCTCTTACATTATTCATGAATTATTTGGGTGAAATTTTATAACACTTTAGTTCCTTTGTGCATATTCTATTGTAATGTAATATCTGAAATAAAGTGACAAACATACTACGTCTTTTCTATCTCATTCAATTATAGAAATACTTTCTATTTTGATTTACCTTGAGTATTTGGCAATATGTTACATTGTTTTTGCTTTTCCTTGCTAGACAGAAAACACAGATGTTTTAAAAGATGATTTTTATAAGGTGTTTGTTCAACAGCTTCCAGATAACATTTCAAGCATGTAATTTGAGTAATATTTAAGAATGCATTCTTTTTTATTTCTTCAATAATGCTTGGTACATTTGGTGCTTATTTGCATTACATTTCATGTTTCACTATTACTTGCAGTAGTTTTATGATTATATTGTCAGTTACTTTTAGTTCCTATTAAATACTTACATCTTCTCTTCATGGCACAACATTAGTACCTCTGATATGTTTTTTCTATAAAGTTCTTGCTGTGCACATTGCTGCAAGCATTATAGAACACTGATATCAATAACATACAGGATGGAGAACATGACTGCTTCTGGAACCTAATAGAGTTTTCTCTCCTTTTTTTGAGGGTAGTACATTCTTGAGAAAACATTTTCTGAAAAATGGTAAAGCAGCAAGCATCTCACCTTATTTTCTTGGTGTGTGGGGTTTTTTCCCCCACTCAATCAAGATGAAATATCTTCAGGAGAAGTTTCAGAACACTTATTGCAGGATTTTTTTTCTCACATATCCTACTTCTGTGTATAGACTGTGACTATAAATATCAGAATGTTTCTAGTAAATTGTATTCTCATTGGTGAGCTTTTAGTACCCAGTAGGGCTTTTTAGCTCTGTATGTGATTAATAGGTCAGTTCTGAGTTCTCAGAGTACTATTTCAGTGCCTCATAATCCAGCTCTGCAGTAGCTAATTTCATTGAGACGTCAGCAGCTATTATTCTCACCAATGTTACTGGTATCACTCTTAAGGACCCATGTGACTGCTCTTCTCCTTTTTCTCTAGTCCTAATGATATCTTTCACTTTGCAACACATCAGACACCTGTTTTAATGTAATTGGACTTCACTTCTTCTGTATCATCATTAAGCCCTTTTATTTTCACATTCACATCTTACTAAAAAAAAAAAATCCATTTTTTAGTGCAGATTCCTGGACTAAGTTTTTGGTAAAAAAGGACCTGTGCTCTCATCACAGTCAGGAAAGAACAAACAAAATCTCAAGCCAAAGTAATGGCATATTACTGATCATATTAATTACAGGATAATCTTATGGATCTGCCAACAGGATAAAATGTACATTGCTACAAGGAATGTAAGGATAAGAAAAATCTTCCGTAGTAAATGGTCTTTTGTTTTCCAGTAGTCATGAATCTATTCTGAATGAATATTAAATAGAATTCTAATTTGAAGTGGCTATAAGGTAATGAGTACTGTAGAAATCAAAAAACTCAGGGTAGATTTAAGGGAAAGCTTGATTGGGTTATGAAAAGAATTAGGTGATACAGTGATGTTCTAGTTTTTTTTTTTAAAGTAGAGAATGTGGATAATTTGAAAATTGTGCTACTGTTGAATAATTTGCAGAAGCCCTACAAAGTAGTTACTGTCTCTGATAGATTCCTGTACAGAAAAATATTTTCAAAAGGTATATGAGAAATTGCCTTGATTGTAGGAGCAAAGCACCCTGCAGACCTGATTTTATTTTTATTCTCTTAAACATTTTTTACATTTTAAAATGCTCTTTCCAGTCTAATGAAGACTTGTGTCACAGCTCTCAAATGACCTACTTAACTATCTTTAAAAATTGTACAGTAATTAGTGAATTGAATTTTTTTTAAGGCTTTATTTTGCAGAGTCAAGACTTCAAGTTGAGATTTTTTTGAGTGAGTTTTGGTTCATAATTATAAAATTAATAAACATCAGGTAGGATTATTGTTCCCCTTCTTCTTGCTCCTTATTTTTCTCTTTTTCTCTAGCAATTGCTTACAAGGTTTAAATAAATGTTTAGATTTCTTTGACATTTAATTATTTATCTTTAAAATTTAAATTGATATGTTACTACTGAAGGAGCCAGTCCTTCACACTGCTGAGCACAGAACAACATACTGAGACATACTGAGGAGAATGAAAAATAATAGTCTCAGTTTCAAAATTAATAACCTCTTTTTACTCTGGTGTATGAGGTGGGCTTCTCTCACTTCCTTTCACTGAAATTTCTTTTGTATCTGAATCCTTATCTAATGTAATGAACAGGCTTGAATGAAAAATCTTGGTTAAAAAGTGGGTATTTAAAATAATCTAGATCCCTACCCCTCAAAATGCAATTATATCTTTGCTTAATAAAAATTCAGGGATTTTTTTTTTTTTTAATTAAACTAAATTTTTTTAAAAATCACTTGCTCACATGAGAAATTGATTTTTGGAACCAGTGAAATATTTCTAATTTTAGGATATATAGACATGAGTCAAAGAGAGCTGAGCTTGCTAAATATTTGTCAAAGTCAAGGCATTTTTGTGTATGTTCCCAGCTCCAGGTTGTGAATTTGAAAACTGTCTCTGGATAGCTTTTCGTTTAATATGATAGTCCAGAATTATTTTATTTTTAGCCATCACCAAAATTAGTAAGTTCATTGTTTGTGTACTTTTCAATGTCAAACCAAATTCCTGAGGATAAACATTTTGCCTTTTAGGAATAAGAAACAAAAGATGTTGTGTCAAACAGCGTTTTATTGTCTTAAACAGGACACCAAGTCCCATTAGGGTTTCTGCCTGGAAGTGGCCCCCTCCCTGTATACGAGAAATAGCACATTGACTGAGCTGCTGTGTTCTCAGGGATTCCCTAAAGTCCTTAGCTGTTACGCTGTGGCAAGGAAAAAGCCAAAGTGCCTCACAGCCCTGTACTCGACTCAATGAACCTTGTGTGGTGGAAGACCTGAGACTTGCACTCATCAAAGCCATAGTGTGCTTGTTACTCATGATGGTGTCCTCTGTAACAGGACAGGCAGCTCTTGGAGGTCAAAATCTTTTCTGGTTTTTAGCATTACGAATATTTTTGAAACTATGCTTTCACAAGATATTAACTAGCCTAAAATTAAATGTTAATAATACCCGTTAAAAGTGTAGAGATGGTATCAATAACAGTCTCTGATACCTTCTGAAACTTCTGATACATTCTGAAACTACTGGCTTTTTCTCTGTGAATCAGTGTTTCAGCAGGGTTCTTAGTACACTATTTTCTTGTTTTGGGAGTTGATTATTTATCTGATAGATTAAATATTAATATTTTGTTTTTTGTTGAGTCTGTCCTGTACATGAGTCATAAAAATTAAATATTTAAATATATATATAAATTAGACAGTCACCTCTGTTTTCATACACTGATTATTCTTGACAAAACTTTATATCCAGCCGCTTAAGTGCTTTGAGAAGATCTTTTCAGAAGACTTAGAGTCTTATGCCAATTAAAATATTTGAATTTTCACTAGATATTATCTATTAAGATTATTTAAAGAGTTGTCATTTTACATTTCACCCAGACTTCTTTTAAAAACATATTTTTTTAAGATGGGAGTTAGTAGATAAGAGGCCTTGGTATCCTCCAAGTTTATATTTTAATTTAAGGCACATATTATTAGGCAATAAACCAAGGTTTCTTATGGATCAGAATGTAGTTTGAGGGATTAATTAAATGAAAATCCATAGATTATCAAGCTTGATGGTGATTGTTCTAAATGGTAACTGTGCATTATGTAGCATTTTTTTGAGAGACAAAGATCTGTTGCTTAATTTTGAAGCAACACCTTTTATTCTCTCTTTGAAATAAGGAATAGTTAAATGAAAAATTGCATACAAATAAACTGTGTTGAAATACCTCATTTTTCTCAGACACTTGTTGGAAGGCTGAAATTATTTTGGGAATATAGGTAGGATTTACTGGCTGGAATTTTTGTTCCTGACAAAACAGTATAGCTCTTTTTCTTAAGATGGCAGGAATGCTTCTGCCTTCAGCTCAACCAGAAGAAGTGATATATGATACTGTTAAACTAAGAAAGAAGGACTAATGATGTTTTGATTTTTATTGGGATTTGCTTTGGTCAAAAATGGATTTCTTAACATTTTCAGATAAGCAGAAAAACTTTTAGAAAAAACAAGTGCTATGCCTCATTTGTTACTTTAAGGTCTTCTTACCTACCACTTTATGTATATAATGGAAACAGTCTTTCTCAACCAAATTTTTATAACTACCATTAAGAGATGAGACTCCTGGATCTTCAGGCTAGTTCTTTCCACTGTCAAGTCCCTTTCAGCATCATGATTTTCTTCAACAGACACAGGCTAAGTTTATTAGCAATAAAAACACATTAATGTGAAATCTGAGGGGAATGAGAAGGCCTATAAGTCTCAAGGGTATCAATATATTTACAACATACTTAAGGGCACAATTTCACCTGCTGTGGTTTTCTCTCATTTCTTACTCATTGTCCCACTAAATTAGAACACAAGAGGTATACAAAGTGTGGTTGCTGAAAGGATTAACTGAACCCCATGACAGAATACTTGAAATTTTCGGTTTTATGTGCTCCATAAAGTGTCCTGTTTGTCTCTCAGTCATAAGGACACTAAAGCCATATCTGGTTTTAAGTTTATTCTACACATCGTATCACAGAACCATTAAGGTCTAACTTTATTTCAATTCCTTCCTTTGGAGGAAATAGTGAAATGTCTGTAATGACAATCTAGTGTCTTAATTTTAATGTTTGTTTTTTTTGTTAACAGGTATTACTACCAGTATATACAATATGGTATTTGCAGATATATAGGGCTTTATAGGGTGCTTTACAGAAGGGAGTATGTGTCAGAGGTTAATAGAGCTCTTTCAAATACTGAAAAAAACACAGCTCTGTTCTTCATCTTTGCAGCTTGCATGATATATTTGATACCAATTCTGGAATATGATACTATTGCACAAGTCATGTTAGATTTAGAATTTGGGAAGGACCACAAAATGTTCTAGGCTTTGAGACTGTCTTCTGTGACAGTTCATGCGAGAAGATTATAGATAAATGTGAATTTTGAGTATTTCCCAAATCTCCCTTTATAGCACAGTGATTTTCTCTGACTGTCAGGGTTGAAGCTAGAAAAATACTAGACAGCTTCGAACCTAAATGCCAAAAGTATATTTTAGTTTCTATTTAAACAACAGGAATGTCACTTTCCATCCCCCTCCTTAACCTCCCCCCAGTCTTGAAAATTATAGAATGCATGCATTTCTCTGCAGGAGTTAGAAGTTGCTTTTGTCTATGGAGGAGATGGGATGAGGGGTGTGGGCAAGAAGCAGGGGGACGGAGTTGGGGAAAAGGTGGGAAGTAACATACAACATCATTTTCCCAGAAGCTGGAAAATAGTTTTCTCTTGTCTTAAGGAATCTGAAATTTGGAACAGCAATTCTAAGGTTCTTCTCTCACTTTTGTGTGATAGTGGCCCAGTTGTATAATGAACAGTAATCTAAAAAGAAATCAGGAACATCATATTTTAAATATATTTTTATGTTTGAATGGATAGCTTATTATTAAAATTTTTTCTTGTGTGAGAGAACTGAAGGTTTGGGGGTTTTTATTTCCTTATTATTTTATTTCTGTATTTTCCAGAGAATTTCTTTTTAATAGGAATTTTTTTGGTTTAATATGGTGATTCCTTTAAGAATATCAAAGTTCATTTTGGAAAGGTAATTAGTAATATTTCTTTCTGTTTACCAAATTTACAGGGGGATAAATGGAATCACGGGAAACCATTTCACCTGTAGTGTTTTTTTTTTTTTTAAATATGGTTTTTGTTACTATTACAGTTAGGTGTAAATATTATAATTAAGATTTTTGTTTTGATAGCTGACATTGTTGGGATTCATGGTAACCTCTGCCTCAAATAATTTAATCCAGATTCAGAGGCAGGAATGGGGTAGAATTTAAACGTAGAGAGAAGTGCACAGTAAGGACAAAAGTTTTTGGGGTCCTGAGGTTTAACTTCTGCTTTCTAATTCTGTAGCTCATACTACATCATCTTGTCCAGATGAAACTGTTTTTGTTCAATCTTATTGTATATGGTCAGTTATATTGCATAACAGTCCTTTAGGATTGGATGTAATGGGTGAAACCCATGGTACCTCTAGACTGGCATTCAGGCTGTTAAGCAGATGTTCACAGGAGAAAGTGCAATATGATACTTCCCACAACTATTCTCCCAGCCTCCAATTATTTTCAGCTCAAGTATTTCCTAAGCTTTTGTCCAGTGTCTTCTGGAAACTTTGTAAACCTTTTCATCTTCAACATCCTTTGGCAGGAAATCCCTCAAGTAACAGCAGCATGTTGTAAGGAGAACATCCTCCAGTTTCACTTGGAATGTAGTATAATATTTTTTTCTGAACTGGTTAGTCACTGAAATTTAGACTTATGAAACTTAGTCAGGAAATAATGGATACCGTTAGATATTATCAATTTCTTACTGAAGAAAATCTTGCTCATGTTCTTGCTTTTTTAAAAGAAATCGTTTCATCATATGTAAAAAAGAATCCATCTTTGAGGCTGATGGCAGTTTTTTGTCAGCCTTTGACCTTGTTTTGCCCTCTTTCGAATAAGGTCATTGCGAAAGCCTGAGAAAAACATCTCTTAAAAATTTCTGGATGTCATGCAGTTCCTTGCCTTCTATTTATCTGTGTTCAGATGTAAAGATAGTACCTGATAGCAAAGAAGACTATTAGTGGTTTGGACTTTTTTTCTTGCTGTTTTAAATGTTCTTGCTGTAGAAATTTTATTTTTACTGGTAATATTTTTTTTTCTGTATTGTTATTTTGCTGTAGAGAAAACATTTTTTTGTTTGGCTTATTTCCCCTGAGAGATAGGGATAGGCAGGAACAGAAATAAAAGGCTAGAAATTTTATACCCACTTCTGAAGACAATGTAATTGTCAACAATTATCTGTCCTTACTTCCTTTACCTCCATATAGTGGGACATAGTGCTGTTAGTCTGATTCAGAGTTGAAATATTTACATTTACAAAAGTATTTAAAAGTGTTTAAATACTTTTCCTGACTGTACCAAACCAATTGTGCCTTGTAAATATCAGGCGTACAAAAAGTTTAATGATGGGGAATGTGGAAATCACCAGTTACATTCTCATGAGCTTGTTATGCACATGCAAATTGAGTAGTTGCAAAGAGGCTTTTTTATAGACTCCCTGTTTCCTCTCATTGAAGTTTACAGAATGTACTTAGGCATGATTTCACATGCAGCTGTTTGAATAAATTTAACATTATAAATAAGTCACCTTTGTAGCTAAGAGCGAAACTGTGGTTTATGAGCTTGCATGAAAACAAACCTAATCTTGTTAAAAACAAGAAAATTTTAAGGAAAAAAGTTAGGAAAGGTTACAATTTTGGTAATTTGCGCCTTATGGCGACTGGAAAGTTGGCATTCCTATGCATGTTGCTTGTTCCAAATGCACAAAAGCACAATGTAGCTTGCACAGTACACCTTATCCCTCCACTGCCTTGGCAGTTGCCCAATATTTCTTATTCAGTCGACAACCCAGCACTTCTTGCTTAAAACAAACAATTTAAAATCTGCACCAGATTTGAAAAGGCCTATTTCTTCATGAACTCCTCCCATAGTAGAAGATATGTGCTTTACAAAGATTTAAAGCTCTGCTGTTACAGCACTGACAAAATATTGTCAGGTCTCTTCTACAGATAGGGATTTGGAATATGAAGTACTGTCCATTAATGTGGAGTAAGTAATTTGCAGTATTCAGAAAATAACTATCCAGCATTTCTAGTACTTCAGTAGTACAAAACATAATACACATACTCCTCAAATCAACTTTTTTGCGGTTGGGAATACTCTTTCTACTAATCTACCTTCAAAGTTCAGAGCTAAACACTGCCAAAATTGAGGGAGATACCTGTGGAGATCATCTCTGAGGGGTGTGGATGTGATTGAGAGGAGGTGCCCCATTACTGCACAGGAGCTCAAAGATCTCATTTTACAAAACTACAGTGTTAATAATGAACATTCTTGGGATTTATCCCCAATATAAAAATTTCTGGCTGGGTGAATAATTTTAGGCAAATCTATGAATAACAAAAAAGTAGCATCTAAAAAGAAATATCAGGGAATTCTAATGACCAACCGTGTTTTCATTTTGTCAGAAGAACTTACTTTGAATTGTAAATGCAGATTAGTACCAGATTCTGTCCCTCTCATATATGAATAATTTGCACGAGAAAGGGCATTTTATGCACTTACTTTTTCCTAAGTGGAATTAAATAATGACCACCAGGTTAATCCTTAAATACATCTTTGCTTCTTAAAAAAACTGTTTTGCTTTTCCTAGGATTTATTTTCCTGGAGCAGTACCTGATAAATAGAAACTTGTTGCAGTAATGCTTAATGACGCAGGACCCATCTGGCATTATATCAGGATATGCAGCTGGCTATTAATTACTGAAAACTCCTCCACAGCTCAAATGAAACCATCCACCAAAAATCTGATTGAACAGATTCCTTTTTCTTCTTTCTTTTATAGCACCAAAAACGAAGAAAGAGTAAATAATTTGTACTTATTTACTAAGTTGATAATGGATACTAAAGTTTCCAGCAGCGTGAATGCTGATTGCATCAACGATTTCTATTCTCCACTTGTCCTGATTTTTGTTCTTGAAACATTGTAGTGCTTTCTCTTTTGAATTGTCCTTCCAGCTTTATGGGATGTAATTTTTTTTTTTAAATTTTTTTTATTTTTTAATTTAAAGATTTATGGTGTAGCAATGCATACAGATCTTGGATTTTGTATCATCATTCATGCCTGGCAGACGTGAGGTGCTGCAATTCGGTGTTGTCAGGGCCAGTCTGGATGCAGCGTGAGTGTGCCTTCCCCATGGGCACTCAGTGGGGTGCAGCACTGATAAGCACATGGTCATTGCCCCACATATCAGCACAGATAGAACCACTTGGCATTCAAGGCAAGCCCAAACAGCTCTGTTTGGATCTCATGTCCTCGTCTGGCTGATCAGGATGAAGGTCTGCTATTGGGACATACATATGTTGACGGCACATCCAGGAGCTGGGCTGAAGTCCCAGTAGTTACGTGCCCAGCAGCCGGTCCCATTTCCTCATTTCTGTCAGTGTGCATGTGTGCACATGGACACCCACACACACTTCGGACTGCTCCATGACCAGGCTTCGAGACCCAGCCCAATCCAGCCCTGGCAGGCACTGCTGCCTTCCACTCAGATACTCACACGTGCAGATCAGCCATAACCTGGACCCTCTGCCTTCTCCAGGTCCCTCACTTCCAGCCCATGGCTCCCAGCTACTCAGGCTGCTCACTGGCTAGTTTGTCTTGATGCTCATTGACAAATACACAGAGACTTGGTCCAGTTGCTGATGCATCTGTAAGCTGTCTGTCTGTCTATGCTTTGGCAAAGAATGAATAGCCCCTTTCCCAGGAACAGAGCTTAATAAGCAGACAGAACAGACTCTGGGGATTCGGCACAGCACATAGTCAGACAAGGGAACCAACCACCTGCTTTAACCCTTTATCCCTCTATTTTACCTTGCTTGCTTCTCTGCAAACCACTTTATCTGTCTTTTCCCCTTTTCTGTTCCTTCCCTGAACATCCCAGGCTAAGTCTCATCCAGGGCCAAAGTGCTCTTCCCTGATATCCCATAACTTATCCCATGTCTCAAGGCAGTAACCCTTCAGTCTGTAAGGTGCAGTGGGGAGCCTCTCCCATCAATTCCCCACAGAGGATTCCCTTGCTGTGAGTGGGCTATTGGGTTTTAACTTCTCCCATCATGGCTCTGTGCTCCTCTGTGTCTGTGGATGTGTGTAGAAATTAATTACATTAACTGTATGGTTTTACTGTTGCTCTGAAAATGGTATTTTGACCAATTTCTGCATTGCTAAACTAAGTGATAAATCTTCATTAAAAGCATATACTAAGAAAAATTTACATGAAAGGAAGACACTAAAAAATGTACTGTAAAAATAAATATATTTTGTAGGAAAGCACAGCAGAAATAAATGAAGTATTGTGTCATAACTGTAATGGGACATTAATAGTAAGAAAATGGCCCTACAAGCTATTGAATGGAAAGAGATATAAAAAACCAGTTCTTTGTGTTAAGATGTCACTAAATAGTTTTAGTAAGCATTTTATGGAAATGTATTGGATGTTTTACAAGCTGTTGTGGCTGTGTTATTGCTCATCTCATAAAAAAAATATGGGGTAAATGTCTTTCTGGCTTTGACAGCACCCCTGAACTGGCATTGACAGAGAGCTTGTCAAGGCAAATAGCCGCTGCAGTCCCACTCCAGACTTGTACATTTTGTAATAAATTTTTGTACACTTCTAGAGGTCAGACATCCAAGGAATGCTGGAGGCCAAATGTGGTCTGACTCCACCAATTATTTAGCTGTTTAAATGAGCTGTCCTGAATAAATAACTGAGTCTGGGCATTTGAAAAATGAGTGCATGGTAGCTGGAGCTGAAGACTTGGCAGAAGTACTTGTGCAGTGGGATAGCATCACAGCCAGGTAATTGGTTCATACAGCAGTATTTTTTCTGGTCTCACAGAGGAAGGACATCTCAGTCTGTACATGTTACCAATTTGTCATACATTGATATTCTATTTTTTGGAAGAAAATGTACACTGCAAAAAGTCTATTGCTGATTCTAGAAAAATACTGATCTTAATGTATTACTTAACTAAAGCAAAATTTTTATCAATCTGGTATAGGAGAAAAAATATTTGTTGCAAAAATTAGATTGAGTGTTTAGTTTCTGAGAGAAATTGGGAAGAGTGAGTTAGTGGTAAACCATATGCTTATTTCATACAGACTTTGTTTCTGCTTTTTTCTTTTATGTTCCCTTTTCAGGCTTTTTTCTTTTTTCTTAAGTGGTAAAAACTTGAGCAGTGAAGGAAGTGAGGAAAGAGGAACTTCTCTAATTAATTCTGTATTGAGTAGCAATGCCTTCATTTTCTGTAAAAAAACTACAGGAACTCACTAAATTAAATCAACTGTATTTTAGCCTTGAGGGATCAAAATTTAAAAATATTTCCTAAGATTTTCTATAGTACTGCTAGACTTAAACCCCAAAGATCCTTGTCTTTGCTGTTGGGTTGATGCTTGAGGCACCTCAGTAATGCAGATGAGATTTGTCTTTCCAGAACAAAAACTGTAATATGTTCCAGCCGGTGAGATGCTCTGTGTGCCCTAGAATGATGAAATTGCACCCCTGGCTACTGCCTGTGAGGAGCTGGTAGTAGTAAATTTGCTGTTTAAAAGGATCACTGTTCACATACAGAGCCATCCTCAACATTCCGCTGTCACACGAGTGGATGCAGCCTTCTGAGTTCTGTGTGTAGAAAAGACACAATATCTGTCCAAGGAGACTGTGCTTCCCTAGCAGCTTGTTCCTTTCTTGCCAGCCTGGGGAACTGCCTTGCCTCCCTGGATCCACATTGTTACTTGTGGTGGCCTGCTACAACGGGCAGCTACAGACATGAAATGGGCTCAGCACTGCATTGCATTTTCAAATTTCCCTAGAGGAGCTGGGAACAGGCTGTGTAACTAAAAGTTGAGATTCTTGCAGTTATTTCTTAGCTGACGTTTTACAAAGAAATTCAAGGTCTTGACAGACTCTTTAGTGATATGATGAACATTGAAATTCCTACCAACTTTGCAGAAATACTGCAACTTTGTAAAAAAATGTGCTGATTAATACTACTCTCTCTGTATGAAGCTTGAAGATAACAATAAGTATGAATATTTTCACATCTATGTCTGTTTGTGAGAAAACGGGAACTACTGTTGATAAGATACTTTCTGTTGAAATCCTTGTGATTGTCTAACCACCACTCTTAAATGAAAATGACTTTTTAAATTGGGAAGGGATAACTTTAAAAATAAATTATATCTGAAACTCAGTACAAAGAATGGGTTAGGTATTCAACAGTAAATGAAAGAGCTACAAAGTAACATAAAGTAGGAGACAAGCTTGATGAGTAGACATAAAGAGACTGAATGGGAACACACTAATCTTTATTAAGGTAATTACTTTAATTGTACCTGCAGAACTTCAATATATCATATAAATTTTCTGGAGAAAATGGCTTTCTTTTCCCCCCAAAAAAATCAGAAACAGCATTAATGGTCATAAATCTTGTAGATTATATAAAGTACATTGCATTAGTTTTGAAATTCTGTCTCTAAGATAAGAAAAAAATGGAAGTAAAAATGCCCTTTTTGTGAAGTAACTTTAATAACAGGAAAAGTATGCTTATGGAGAAAATCCTAAAAATTAGGTATTAGAAGAGAAACAAGAAGTCCTTCAGATTATAATGACAATAATGATGAAGTTTGCTTTAACAAAATACTGTTTAAAATAAGTCAAGTAATGGTGTTTTTTCTCTAGTTAAAGAAGAAAATTCCTGAGGACAATAATGTCTGATTTTAAAATAGTCTGAGTAGATGAGTTGTTTTGCATGGAAGTCACCTTTACACTGGAACAGAGAATAGCTGACGTGGAGGCAATTACCTAATAACCCAAGAATGTGAGGTTTTGAAATGGCAGCTGCAGAATGTAGTCAAAAGCATCTACAGTTTGTTTCTTGAAAAGGCCCCTTTTAGTTTCTCATAGTTTTTGTAGAAATGTTTGCTTTTTACCTGGGAACAGCTGACATTTCAAGTGAATCCTGAAAAGAAATTTGAACTACATTGATGAAACAGAGGCTTTTTTACTAGAGTTTGTGAGCTGTACAGCCCTGAGGTTCTGTTCTGCTGTTCTCTGCCTTATTCTTTGTCTCAGATGCTTGAAAATCCTTATGCTTTCAAACATATATATGGTGGAACTGTACATAATTGATTAGGAAAATGCCTTAGCAATTTTAAATTTTAATTTTATAGCAATAAACAGTATCTTAATTTTTTCTATGAAAATCTGAAGTAAAACATCAGATCCTACTGAAGCCAATGTCAACTTTCTCATTGGTCTCCTACAGCTGAGGATTTAAAAAAAACCATTTGAGTCTATAGATACAAAGAATTGTTAAAAACATTCAGTACTTTTAACCCGTTAGTCACATGCTTAAATTGGTTGGATCTGCTAGTGATTTTCTACATAGCTCCAGTGTGTGTAACATGGACATCATTATGGTTCTAAAGAGCAAGTGCCATACTTTGTCATAGTCTGTTTAGCAGGACTAAATATTCCTTCTTTTTGTCTATCTGAAGAACAATATGCAGGCTGCAGAGCAAATATCCCCTTTTTTGTGTTTTTTTGTGAGGTTTATAATGTTAAGAATTTCATCATAATCCTGCATCCCAGTGCTCTGCATGAACACTGGCCAGACTTTATACAGCAGGCAGGAACATTTCCTGAAGTAAATAATGCCAAGGAAAACCACATGCAGGATGTATGCTTGGGTTCTCTGCACCTTTTATAGTCCTAGACGGTGTAAATTGGTGCCAGGGGGGTTTCCTCATATTGTTCTATTAAGTTTCACAGACTTCTCTATTTTTAAATGAATTTGTATTTCTTTTAAAAAATCTGAAAAAGTATTTAGATTGAAACTCCTCTCTTTCTTTTGTATTTGTACTTTATTAACAAAATTGTGAGTTTAGACAACCTTCTTATTGTTTTCTTCAGATTCTGCTATCTTTAAAAAAATATATAAACATAGCATATTCATCTTATTTATGCATGTATCTACAAATTAATTGCAATCACAAAGAATTAAAGACAATTTAATGTACACTTGAATCCATCTATTTGGGAGGGGAAAAAGAAAGGAAGAAAAAAATTACTTCTGACCCTGTGATTTACAAAGTCACATAAGCACATTTCAATTTAAATTCAGTCCCTCACCTGTTTATTATGATACTTTCCAGCTCCATTAATTTTTAGACTGTGCCTTTATCTCACAGTTTCACCAGAAGTTCTTTGAGAATTTTTTTAGCAAGAATTGCAAAGTTCAAATATATATTTAAAATAATTCTTCATTTCACTATTTCTACATAAAAAAGAAAATGAAAGTAAGCTTTTCTTATGTTCTTATTTCCAGCGTATAGTTGAGTTTTTCATATCTTTACATTCCTTCCCACTCTATCCTACTTTTTATTTTCCAGTTTGAATGTATAATCATGAATTTTGAAGTGATATCCACACAGGAATAGTCCACAATAGAATTGTCTGCCTATTCTCCTTTAAAAATTTAGGCCATATCTAAAATTATCACCTGATCACTTATTAAACAGAACTAAAACACAAGAAAAATTTATGCATCACAAATATCTGCAATAAAGGAGAAAAAGAAAATGGTAAAAGGACAACTCTTTTCATGTACAGCCTGCTAACACACCTAAGATCTGTGACCTTTATCTCAGTGTAATTTATTCTGGCCATAGTGCTGTGCATTTAAGTGTCTAATGCCTATTGATTTTGATACAGGAAGTTATGTACCTGAACTGGAGGGGAGAATCAAAATCTCCAGTTCCTTGCTTGGCAGTCAGTATTTTAATTTTCCATGAGAACAGTCTGAAGAGAGTCCAAAAAAAGGTATTAGTTTTCAGAAGCAGTCAAATGGAAATGAAAAATTAATTTGCCTATCTCCTTCTCTTTTATTTTTTTTCCCCACCTCTATCCTATGACTGCTGAATGTAAACCAAGCCTATTTAAGATCTATAAAGTAGCTTATTTGCTCTGTTGATAAATATTGCACAGGTTCTTAGGTAAGTCTTTATGCTTCTCTCAGTACCCCAACATACAGAAAATCTAGACTATTATGTGACTTCTGATAGGTTATGCCTGCTCCCTGCCATGCTGGCCAATACCATGCCACAATCTTTATTTGTTTTCTTGGCTGTATTAATTTACCTGGGTCTGCCTAAGTCAGTTTCTTTTCCTTGGAGTCTAAGGACTTGGAGATAGGGATTAAGTTTGTTGTTGCTGTTCTGTTCAGCAGCTAAGAGTGTAGATTTATGGTTCCTAAAGTGTGTATTAATACAAAAAAATAAAGGTGCTGATAGCAGTGGGAGACCCTTCAGGTTGCTAAATGTTGACAATTGTAATTTTAAATTTGAAAAAAATCACATATATTTACTCTTCTGTAACTTCTGATTATCTACATAATTTACTCAATTTATCACCGAATTTACAGGTGTTCCTTCAATATTAATTATATTCATCTATTATTCTTATATTTTCATATTGATTGCCTGAAAAATAATTTTGAAAATTGAATTGAATGGGTTTTATTATTTCAATCAGAATGAAAGAAATGAAGGTGACTGAAGAGATCATTATGTAACAGTTTGATGCAGGATCACATACATCCAGAAACTTTATGAAGCTTTTAAGTAACCTAATTGATCTGTTGTGTATTGTATCCAATGAGAACAAAATGTGTTTCAGGTTTTGGGCACCATTATCTTTAAAATGGCATCTAGACCAAATTACCCTGTCTCCAAATGATGCAAGCTTCTTGTCTAAACTCAGAGAGCAAGATGAATAATCAATCAGTGTATTTTTCACAGTGTTGTTCTTAGTGTCCAGATTACCAACATCAACTGAATGTTAATCCATCTGTCTTAAATGTTTTTCATCCCTTTTCTATTTATAAAATCAACTCATAGTCACTTCATGCTTTGCTTCCAGACAGTAATGGAAATGTGATACAGTCTAAAGGACTTAATTCAAGATGTGGTTTTATTACTAGACTGAAGTTTTTTTCTGTATTTACTTTGGTCCATGATATCTGCTTCTGTCAAATATTAATTGAATCTAACTCAGACATACCTTTCTCATTCCTGTGTACGTCACATAAAGCACTACCTAAAGTTTTGCAAAACTGAATCTAGATGAAACCTACAGCTTTCAGTTTCAACCTGTATCTGATTGGTCATTTTGCCAAAGAAGGTCATAATGATCTGGCAAGATTTTAAGCTGTTTTGGCTGCTTATTAAAATCTTATCCTTTAGAGTCTTGGTTAGCGATCTACTTTTCGTATTGGAGTTAAGCTGGGTCCTTCTCCTTTTCCATGTTGGTGTTGTCTGCTCTTTCCAATACCCTGTGCTCTCACTGCTATTCTGCAGTTCATGAAAAAAATCACTTACCTAAATATTATTTCAGATAGTGATGGGATGTGTTTGGATGTGTTTGGATGTGTTGTGACGTGATGTGCTGTGATGTCATGTCGTGTTGTGTCATGTGGTGTCGTGTTGTGTCATGTCATGTCATGTGATAGACACAAACACATTGAAGTAGATTTCACTTTCTCCTGATGATTCTCTACCAAGTATTTCCACTGCCATTGTTTGGCCACTATTTTTAAATAGTTTGATACATAATAATATGACTATACTTCTATTATATTTATATTAAACGGGAAAAGGGAATATTCTGGTTTTATTTTGAAAAATTTCAAACAGTGCTTCAAAGTTTTTCAAGGGACTTTCAAGTAGTTATTACAACTGGGAAAATTATTCACAAACTTCTAAAAAAATTATGATTTTTGTTTTTTAAATTTGGTTTTCTTTTGAGTCGTAGTGACTTCAAAGTATCAGTAATGACAAGCTTTAAAACTTACAGTGCAAGTGATGGAGAGACTTTGTGAGCATATTTTATGTGTACCCAGGGTGCTGCAAGTTATGAACAACTTTTAGGCAATATAACGTGGCCAATAAAGTATTCCCTAAACCAGGACTTTCAGTTCTTGATACTGTTAACTAGGAAAATAAGGAGATAAGATCACTAAATACTGGTTTTATACATGTGTGTGAATGTGCTCTTTGGTTTAGGGATAACCATATGAGCAGTATATTTTACAGTTAACTCAGTAGGTATTTACCTATTCCTTCTGTAGAAAAGAGGAGCCAAAAAAAAACACTGCTTCATTTGGCTAGAGAATGTTCTTATAATTTTAAAGCTATGAGGACTTCTAAATTACTCAGATAGGAGGTCATACTTTCCAGTGTACTGAAGCAGAATTTTAAAATATCGCTAATAATGTATTAAACGTTTCATGATACTAATATGTGCAAGACAGGTCTATTTAAGTGTTATAAACATAGCCAATAAATATTCTCAAGATGCCAAGAAAAAATTAACCAAATTTGGTTTACACTCTGTGATACATATATACTTTGAACTGTGATGAACTGAAGCAATTTCTCAACACTCATTTGTGAAGATTTAGCTTCCAGGTTGAAGACATTTTAGGTTTTATTATGTACAGTTCTGTTGTAGCTTCTGTTCTGCATAAAAGAATAATAACCTGTAATTGTTAAAACAATGTAGATAAGTAATGAAAAAATGTGGACCAGGTTTGGCCTTCACCAGAAGTCTTGCTGCTCTGTAAGCTGGCAGTAGTAGTGTATCTCAGGCATTTTTTTACTAGGCTGCCAAGTGTCAATTTCCCACTGTACATGTGTCCCTCCTACAGCATCCTGCAGCACGTGAATCCTTGGAATCCTTGCACTTCCCACCAGTCCCCTTTGCCTAGGGTAGCAGAATACTGTAGCACCTGGCAGGCTCAGGCATGCAGTAGCAGTGATCTGAAAGGGCAGCTATCTTCAGAACCTGTGCAATTAGCTTTCTGTCACCTTCAATCCCTTGTATTAGAAGTACTCTCCTTGATTCTGGGCTAAGTATGTGAAAATACATTTCAAGTTTCTTCATTGGAGTTGAACAAAATAGAAAAATATTTACATGGCCAAACATGGAAGAATATTGTTGCTTTTGAACACAGTAAATCTTAGAAGATTGAGACAAACTGTGAGACGAAAATCTGGGGAAACCTGGAACCACCTCATATTGGTCAGGCTCATAGAATCATTTTCTAAAGTGGTATTTGAACTTACCTTGGATCAAAAGTAATACAACAAAAAAAATATACATTATCTTACTGTTGTATATTGATCCATTTAACAAAACCACTGCACTCATTAGATGCTTGTACCAAAATATTTGGGTGTGAAAAAGATTTAAAAAACATTTGTACAAGCCTAACTATAGCAACTCTGCAGAATCTGTAATGACAGAGCTGAAATATTATACAATTATACAGTTCCTTACTCTCAACTTAGACTTGTAGCAATTTATCTGCCCATTTTATTTCCTTGTGATGGATTGCCTAATGAATTAAAACGTTTTTCATCTTAGTGTCCACTTACTTTTATTTAAGACCCCAAACCACTTGTGCAATCCAACTAAGTGGGATATTGCTGATGAAAAATAGCCTAAAACTTGAAACCAACACCAATAAAGTCAAGAAGTTATTTCAAGTGCACTCTGAAACCTATTAAAAGGATATAAATTTCTTGAGCAACTGATGACATACTTTGTGTTACTTCTTTATTTTCCTTTTTAGGTTTACATTTGATGTTCTAAAAAGGTGTAAATGCAACATTTAAGGTGGCAATTTTTCTCTCTTGCATGTGCATTCTCTCTCACACATCTGTATACCACAGCATTTTTTTCATATTGCTTTATTTACCTTGGTTTTCTAGGGTTTTTTCACTCAGATGTGAGAGAGGGAATAGATTTCACCCAGTCATCTGATGTCTTTAACTCCATGGCTCTGCAAGCCCTATCACTTTTCATTACCAGGCTTTAATTTCAGAGTATTCTGATCTTCAGAGCAGAAATAAAGCATCTGAGTTTTAGTAGCTCTTTGTTACTCTTTGTGTTCTTTTTCTGATGTGAAAAAATTGAAATGAGAAATTATTTTGTTACTTTTAATTATCATTTATTATTTAAATAACTAAAATATGAAACAATTGAGCTAATCAGATTTCTATTACTGATTCCTTTGTCTAGCTGACCAATTACTTTCTGTGTTTTCCCCCTTTAAATTTTAGAGATTTTGATAGAACAGTATTTTCTTATAATTGTAGAGAGTATTAAGTACAGTAAATCACAGGGGTCTGTAGAAATTACTGAATATAAATTATAATTTAGAAAATTGATGCCATTGTTTCATAATGTTAGTTTTTTCAGTCTTTTTTCTATATGTGATAGATCCATTAATTTTGTTTTGTTCCATATTTACTATTTTAAACTAAATTTACTTGTCTATTCCTTATAAGAAATTTACAGTCTTGAAAATGGAATAGGATGATGGGAAGGAAGATGCAGGGTTACTAAGGAAATTTAGTCTCTAATCACAATTCTGTGCCAAAGTTAAGGAGGGAACTGTGTCCTTCTACTCTCACTCTTTTAGTGCTTTGCAGGTCAGCACAGGAAGCATCTACTTTTTGTTCATCTTATCAACAGCTTTTTAGTATGATCTCTCAGGAAGGAAATAAATGTGTTATGTAAATTAGGCCCAGGGTTTGTGTCATGTCTCTTGCAGGCTCTGTAAACTCTATTTTAAAAGTGGTAGCTTATCTCTCAGTGGCAGAACTGCTCTTAGCATTTCAATACAGCTGTAGTTTCCCAAAGTGAGCAAGATGAATATAAGCAAGACCTAGCATGATACCTGACATCCTGGCTTAGTCACTGGAGGTTTAGGCAGCAGAAATCTTCAGTGATGAAACTAAAGCTGTTAAGCCTCATCTGCGAAGTTATAATTTTTGTACAGAAGTCCTGTACAGTCTAAAGCTGGAAAAAACATAAAAAACATCAGCACTAGTGTTATGGGACCACTCACTGTCTCTGGTTACAAGTCAAATGAAGATTTCAGAGTTACTAAATAAGTACAGTGGCTATAATATGAGTCTTTGTCCTAGAGAAACAACAGCAATGGCCATATTATACATTCTAGTGCAACAAAATTATAAAATATATTCAAGATACAGAGTTTTAATTGGTCTGTATGTTTCCCTGCTGTGAGATTAATACAGAACAATGTGCAGTAGTGGATTTCAAGAGAAGCCAAATATTTTTAGAATTAAGATTTTAGCATTAGCATTTTACTGCCAGGAGAGGTATAGCTAGATAAGCTTCCAAATGCCCGCTGATTTACTGCAGAGTCTGTGTGAGGAGTTCCCTCACCTGCATACATAAAGCACTTCACAGACTACAGCCTGAAAATTAGTGGCCATATCCCTGTTTCCAGAGCTATTGAGGCTAGGAAATGACACTTCCAGGATAAGGAAGTTTAACCAATAGATTCATCGTGTCATTGCCCTCTGAAACATGTGTTCACAATGTCTCCTATTCATAACTGTTGCTGTTCATAGAATTATCTTGAGATGCTCATCAATTTTGTACATTTTACTTATGTCCTTGAAATGTGTAAATGATTACCTAGTTAATGTGGGAAACAACTGGTAATTGAATTTCATTTTGTCAGATTTTCTTTTGCTTTGACTCATAAATCAAAAATCCTTTCGTTACTATAATTTTTAAAATTTCTTCATTTTTCATGTCCCTATTTTGAATATTTTTCTCTCTGTAATAAAATTGTGTGCAATATACATTACTTTAAAAAATAAAAAAATAAACCAATACTGATGCAGAGTAACTTTCATTTCAAACTTTCCCTTTTATTATCTCTGTCTTTTTTTATTTGCATCTATTCATAACTTAATATTTAATTCTTTTTCTTAGAACGCTGAGATGCATACAGTTTCTTAATATCCCTATATTTCTTTTAGCTCAGCAATCAGGCTTGCTGGTTTTGTAGAGAAACAGAGACCTGTGACCATGATCTTCTGAAAAAAATTTCCACTCTCACTTAGGATTTGCATAAAATATTTGGTTTCAGCAGACAAATTCTGGGAGCATTATCACATTTCAGATTTGTCTATATAATTCTTTAAACAGCTAAACCTGCAGATTTATTTATTTATTTATTTATTTATTATTTATTGTCTGGCCCTGGGCTAAGGTTAATGAGTGAGATTATAATCATGATTAAAAAAAAAATCCGAACAAAAACCAAGCAGTTTAAAAACAAACAGTTTAAATAAAAAAGAAGCTAGAAGATTCCTGAAATGTTCAGATTAATAATTAAAGAAGGGCAAAATCAACATGAAGACACCAACAAAATCTAGTGTAGCCTACTGAGATATAAATAATTTGTTAAGCATGGGGGGAAAGTGAAGATAGTTCTTCACATGCTTTTGCTGTTGTTAGGAGAAATCACTGATAAATTCAGAGCTTGCTTTTCTGAAAGTCTTCATTTAGAAGATCTGTCAAAGTGCTTTTCGTGTTTGTCACTGACTTGCCTTTCCCCTCCTCCCCCCCTCAGGACATAGTTCTAACTCGGAGCTACGTAACAGCTTCATGCTATATTCTAAACATTCTAATCCATAAAATGATGTCTTGTACTTAGGGTCACGTTTGGAGATACCCTCAGTGAATTCTTTCCCGTTTCTCCCTCACATATGCTCAGACAAGGCTTCCTGACCTCTGCTCCGCCCCCCAATTCCCGCCTCTCCGGCATTCCCGCCCCTCCCGCGCTGCGGGCAGGGCGGCCCGCGCCGCCTGTCTCGGAGCGCCCCCTGCTGTGCGCTGCGGGCCCCGCGGCGGGGGCGGCTCCCGGCCGGGCCCGCAGGCTGAGTCAGAGCCCGCGGTTTGCTCCCAGCCACCGAACAAATAACTCATGTGAATGATCGTCTAAAAGTTATGGGCGGAACTTGCAGTCAAGGCAAGATTGCAGTGAAGATTTCAGTGAAAATTTCAGAAGTTGTTTTACTAGGCTAAATTCATTAGGATTCCAAACTCTTTGGTTTTTAAAATATATTGGGTTTTTGTGCTTATAATTTAAAATCAAGTGTTAGACATTACCAACACAGTTTCTCCTTGTAAGCCTGAGTCACTTCATAGTAGCAAAGTGACTATTAGCTACTATTAGTAGACTATTATTCCCTAATAGTCTTTTTATGATGCCTCGTCCAGTCTTACTTTAAACAATGAAAGGAAAACTTTTCTTTGAGAAACAAATTTTGAGACATCCAACTACTCTTGGTACCTAACCTAAGCATCTGTTAATAAACATGGTCTGTGAGAAAAAAAAAAAATATTTTACTTCTGAAGATCAAGACATTAAACAATTCCAATTATTTTCTGTTCCAAAATCATGCTGATTTATAAGCTAAATATTTGCCTCTTTTCTATCCCTGATAATGTATTTTCTGAAAATATTGGTATTTGATTTGATTCTATGCATACTTCCATAATGTATTTGTGAGAGGCAATAAAGAAGCAAAGAAATTTAATTTTGTGCTCCTCTTTCAGAAGCCTTTCCAGGAAGAATATTGATGGAAAAATCAATTCTTTGTTCATCTGGTGGAAATTTTCTGATATTGTTAGAATAATAGATATTGCTAGATTCCCTGATCTCTTCTTTTCAGAGTTTGCCAGAATTATTATTCTTCCTGTTTTGTAAAAATTATCTTTAAAATCTTTTTACCCCACCAGACTGAGAAATCAGGGGCTGTGCCAAGGGAAAAAAAAATGCTAAGCTGAAAAATGTTATCTTTGAAGGGAAGAAGTAGACTATATCCATGGCAATGCACGGGGTTGAAAGGCTGAAACAATGATCCTGACTGTTTATGTGAAATAATTTTGCAATAAGTCCTGCAGGTTTCCGAACTGATGCAGCATAGCAAAGGTGTATGCTCTTATGAAGGAGGAAGAAGATTAAATATTGAAATAAAAACATTCAACTTTAATATGTGAAATAACTTCATAAGTATTGTTTGAGGATTTCCTGAATTTTCCTACAATTTCAGGAAAAAATTCCCTGAATTTTTCCTACATATGGAATGTCAGGGA
Organism: Polioptila caerulea; assembly: GCA_013397295.1. Taxonomy (NCBI): domain Eukaryota; kingdom Metazoa; phylum Chordata; class Aves; order Passeriformes; family Certhiidae; genus Polioptila; species Polioptila caerulea. Next base: position 243,898 of record VYXF01011907.1, read on the forward strand.
CAGGGAGACACCAATGCTCACAAAATGTGTCAAGATAAGCAGAAGGTGCTGACTACCTTTGAGACTAATACGTATTAAAAAAGGGCCAACTTATGCAAAAATATTTAACTTTTCAGATGTCCTGAGAACTCTCACCCATCTTAATTACAAAGCTTATATTCAAGCTGAAACATTTTGATTGTGGAAGACAAATATTTATTTCAAACAATTGTACATGAATCATGACAAAGACAGCATTTGAGTATATGAACTAGAAACTAATCAGTGTAGAAACCTCATAAATTTGAAAGGATGCAAAGAGGATTGGAGATACAAGAGAATTAAGACTGTTTTTACAAGATTGTTAGGTGAATCCTCTTAGCCATCCACTTTATACTGTATAAGATGAAAGCTGTCAATATTAAGGAAATTCATTGATTTAGTAAATAGTTTTGTTCTTTCATTGGCACAACAGAAATCAACTTGTGAAAAAACCCAAAAATTGGAAAATTGTGAAAAATAATATGTACTGATTAAATGAGGGAGTTTAACCAATTTTACTTCTCCAGCAAAGAACTGAAAGTTAGTCTAGTGGCAGACATTTGGATAAGAGCTCAACAGTTTAATAAGGGAATATTAAAAAATAATTTAAAAATTTAATGACAGATGAAGCTAGAAAATTAACTTTAGAAACAATATACACATTTTAAATAGAATAGATATTTTTTAAATAATTTACCAACATTTTTGCAGATTCTCCAACAGCCTGTTTTAGAGATATGTTCTGTTTCAAACAAGATTAATTTAGTGTGATTTAACAATATTCTTTATTCAATGAGTCAGATTAGGAGATCACAGTAGTCAGTTTTAGCTTCACAACTTCTAATGAAATTTTTTTAACTTGAAGTACAGCCTGTATGTCAGTAACTATCTTTTTTTCCACTGACTCTAGTACACATGAGTCATGTTAAGGCGACTCCAAGATGTTATATAATAGTTGTCCAAAGTTAAAAAATTTTCATTCTGGTGTTACTCTGACTATGCATTCATTACGAGGAATGAAAACTGTCATCAAGGCAAGGTGAAAACACAATTCATCATAACAATTATTAAATATATATTAAATAATATAGGTGCTGATTTTCTTGAGTATTGATAACCCCAAATATATTGGTAAACTTTAAAGAGCCTACTCTGGAAAATAAAAATAAGAAAAAGCTATACTAGTAGCACAGCGAGTTGATAAATCTAAGAAAGAGAAGACTGATGATTGAAAGTTTTGATGGCTTGAAAGGATTCATGAAGTTGCCACCACACTAGTCGAATACGCTTTCTTCAGTATGGATGCAGTTTTTTTGCTAAGAAATGGCTATTTTTCACACCACTTCCCAAAAAAACCCCGAATTAACAAAATATTGGAATGTCCTGAAATCATCCCCAAGGACCTTTTAGTCACACACAAGTGTTAGAACCTTATCTGCACATCCCTCTGAGCTGTAGCAACCCGTCATATGAAGTATGGCAGAGTTAAAAAATTTCAGTGCTTCAAGATGTGCTGCATTAAGGAAGCCCTGTTGTTCATTTGTAGAATATGCTCATGTCACTGTTGTTCTCTAACTCTGACACATTTTGTGAGATACTGCATTAGAAATGAAGCACAGTTTTACATTATAAGAACAAATTCTGTTATCATAAAAGACTAAATCATCTATTGATGTGTTTTCAGTGGGAGTTTTGTTCACCTAGAAGCAGATAATTTGGCTCAATGTCATAGTTCACAGTAAACTCAGATTTATTCTTATTCTTTCAACTTCTCAACATCACCTCCTGGTGGGACTGGAATATATAAGAAAGAAAAAGAAAAGATAGCTTTGTTGCTTGGATCTGATTGTATTATTTCCTGCTGTGACAATCTATGGTTTGTGATGAAAGGCTGTTAACACTGTTAACTTAAAGGAGAAAAAAGAAAATCTTCCTTTAATTGAAGGGGAAAAGTAGCAAATAAATAAAATTAGTGCTTAGGCATGTTTATTTGGTCATTAGAAGGTTATTTTCATCTTCTGTGGCTGAGAAAAATATTGACAGAAAAGACAAAAATGCTTTTTACAGAATTGTAAGCTAATGGTTTTGGAACCACATGAAAATATTACTTCTAGTCAGAGGTATTTTCACTTATATAATAAATAAGATATATAAATGATAAAAATATTTGATGGAAATACTCTGGTATTGTGCTTATTAGTCTTACTGACATATGTTGATTATTTTATGTTAGACAAGCTAAAATATGGGCTCAAAAATGCTTTGTGATTATACTGTTCTTTAAAACATCAATATTATTTTTAATATGGATATACTTATGGAAATAATAGTTTATTTCACCTTTTGTTAAGGGTTTTAAGAATTAACTTAAGCTTATAGTGTTCTAATTTCCTCTCTGTAAATTAATTTTGTTGCAAAGTAAAGGAGATGAAAACCCCTTTCTAATTGTATATATAAGGCCTTATAATGGAAGGACCTACAAAACCTTAAGTGTAAATAATACCCTCTAATGTATTTAACACATCTGAGATATTTTAGAATGAGATAATATAAACCCAAATACAATCAACCTGCACAATGTTCAGTTTGTATAAAAATATTTCAAAACATATGCGGGAAGTATCCAACTCATTCATTATCAGGTTTATTAGTGGCGTTACATACTCAAAATAATGTGCAAAGGGGACTCATTTTGTAAAGTACTATTGATCATCTGAGCACACCAGTGGATTTATTGCTACCATCACCGGAGGAGATCACACAGTATGCCAGGAGATCCAGTAGGGAAAATATGGTTAAGAAAATAATCTCCATTAAATTCTGCTTGAGAAGTTAATTTTGTTGCAGATTTCTGGAAGAAATCCTAAATTAGCTTGCCATTACAAGTTCTTCCAAACTTGAAATTATCAGAATAAATAACACTGGTTTTAAAGCATTAAGTATAAGCACCATGACTGTGTTGCAGCAGAGGACTGGTGTAGGACCCTTAATGACTGCAGAATTTTCTTATTTGGGATGCTCTCCTTTGTTAGTGAAGGTATCCTCACCTGCAGGTACAAAATAACTGAGCAAAATATGTGGAACATCAATAAATAAGATCTGTTTTCTGCTAAATTATTAATAATAGATGCTGTGTTTTTGTTCATTTTTAAACTGAGAAAATGAAAATGTTTTTCTGGAGAGTTTTAGGAAAGATTTCCTCATAGTAAAAGACCGTTCTCTTCCATCTCCCTGACCAGCAGTGGTGAGCAGCAGGATGCTGTTCTGTTCCACACCCAGCCATTGAAGCAAATTGGTTATGAGGTTTCATGAATTGGAAGGGCTGTGAGGGACAGGAGTGGACCAGTTCCTGGAGAGGGAGTGAGCCTGCTTGGTGCACCCACAGCCCTGGCAGCATCTCTGTCTGCTATTTCCTAATGGCATTGAAAAGTTTGAAAACAGCATTTACTGTCTGGTTGCAATTCCTACTCTATCTGCTGGAGCCAGAAATGGATGCAGTTATTGTTGCAGTCCGGAATAGTTGGCTATAATTTCTCCAGGGGCTGAATAATGATATCCATTTCTGTGTTCTTTTCTGCATTTGTTTTTTTTACTCTGTGGCTTTGTGTTAATGACTAAATGGAACCTGGGCTCATCTTTTCTTCTCTTTTTGTTTTTTACAATGTTTGAGAACTGATTTTGTTTTCTAAAAAAAAATACTGTGAGATAATGGTGTGCAGGTGTATTCCTCTGACTCTAGAAAAATGGAGTTAAACATATGCAGGTCACGTTGCTTCACCTCTTGTTTAGGTGCTCAGAGAAATAGGAGTGGACTATTGGCAAACAAGGAACTTGTAGGAAACCAGTCATGATAAGAATAGTTTACTTTGATCCAGCTTTACTGTTTAAATTTGGACTTAGATTTGTTGTTGTTGCAAGTAAATGACCACTAAATCTTATCTTTATCTTATAAAGATAAGAAAAATCTTTCTACCTGTGGTTGCATTCCATTGTAATCAGTTGAAGCGAGTTGTTCCACTGGGCCACCAGTAGTTATGGTAAAGAACTTCTTTCTTCAGAGCATCCTCTTCAACTCATCTTCAGAGTATTTATTTCTATGTGTATGGCTGAGCAGCACCAATAGTCTGCATTCTACAGCTAGTAGTAGGAGTGGAACACTTATAAACATCGTATTATCTATAGGATATATTTATGTTTATGGCAAAGTAAAATCTTAAAGGAAAGTCACAATTTGTAATTTGCAGTTTTGCTAACAGGACTCCAAAATCTTTTATATTTTGCAATGCTGTTCTACTTTATGCAAGTATTTGAAGGTGTTATTTTTTCATATGTTAACAACCATGGAAGCCTTTTTCTTTTTGCCCTTAATGCTGAGGCATGTGAATAAGGAGAGGGGGAAGGAACAGAAGAGAATGCAAGAGAAGGGTGTTGTTTCCTTGGCAACAGGCACTCTGCTGCTCAGGGCACAGGTGGCATCTGTCTTAAAGACTGTTTAACAAAGCATACAGGAAAATATGAAAAAAGCTTAGAATTTCTGTGGCAAGAGAAGAATTTTTAAAATCAGTCCCAAATAACTCCAAACACTTCTGAAAAAGTCTCAGCTGATTTGGTTGTGAATGTGAATAAAAGTTAATAGAAAATACATATTTATGTTTATTACTCAAAAANAGAAAGGAGTGAATTCTAGTAATCACTGGTCTTGATATTGCAAACTTATAATAGTTAGCTTTAAGTTGGAAATAATTTTGGAGAGATGGGACCCTCACAGATATCAGAAGCTAGCTAAGCAAATTACAGCTTTTGAGGTAATCTGGCATCACTGGCACTGAAAATGCTGAAAGCAATTTGGAAGATATCTTCTGGGTGTTCTTCTGGTAAGGAACACATTATGCTTTTAATTTTCTGCAATGTAAAGGTAGCCTGAGAGTTAGTGTAGAAAGAAGAATGTATAATGTACTCATGTAATTTTGAGTCTATATTCTGTTCTGAATTTTTACGATTAGTGATTCAAAAAACTCTGCTAAGAACTCTGTTCTGACTTTGCTATTCTTCCATTGGACATAGATTCAGAGGAATTAAATTTGTGTTCATCAGCTTCTTGGAAATTAAGTTGAAAGTTCTTTTCTCTGAAACTTTTAGACAAAATTGTCTTCTGTTAGTTGTTTGGATACAATAGTTTAGAAACGAAACTTGAGTTCTTCATGTCTATATTCAGTTATGTCTGGAATTGTGGCAGATATGTCAGAAAAATACATGGCAAATGTGGCAGATGCAGGTAGCGTGTGTGTACTGCAAAAATAGCTAACATCAATAAAGAAAAAAAAAGTCTATTTCATAGAAAATTGTATTATCTCATCAAGTATTTTCGAAGACAGCCTGCTTGATTTTGCAGTTTGGAAGCACTGTTTTTTTCCAAGTGTTCATAAAAGTAGAGGACTGGATCAAATCATGTTTGGTTTATTGGTGAGAACTTGGAAACAAAAGACAGCACTGAAAGCAGTATGATTCAACATACATATAAAAAAGAATTTTTTTGGGATGAGGGTAGTGTAAAAATGTAACAGATTGCTCAGAGATGTGGTGGATGTCCTTTTCCTGGAAACATGTAAGATAAAGCTGGACAGGCCTCTGAGTAACCTGATCTAGGTGAAGAAGTCCCTGCTCATGGCCAAGGAGATTGCACTGGATGACCTTTAAGGGTCCCTTCCTACCCAAACCATTCTTCTCACTATTCTATGATACAGGTGTATACCCAGACAGAGAGGATCCATCCCAAACATGTAGGTCGAGTTGCAGGATCACGGCTCTTCCCAACAAACACTAAAATTTTCAAGATTAAACTTCTTAGGGTTTTGCTTCTTTCCACTTGCTCTGCTGGATGCAGGCAAAAGCTAAATGGAATTTATAGGTGTACAAAAGATGAAAGCAGCAGCAGGAGCACAGCAGCTCCATACTTCATTGGACATTTGGAAGTATCTTTTTAAGCATTGAGAGATAAATACATTGATTTGCTATTTGTGACAAGTAATCCATAGAAACTTTATGGGAACTCAACTGAGAGTGAAGAAATAATAAAAATTTGACTGCCTTCCACCAGCTTGCCACATTGCTTTCTTAAAAGCATCACAGGGTTTTGCCCTGTTTTTAGCAGGGATCTCCAGGGTTCCCTCTAATCCTGCTATTCTGAGTTCTGTGTACATGTACTAAAAGAAGACACAGTACATAAAGGAATAAATAAAACCTATATTGAATTCAGGTGATTGCTAGCTTCTGCATTTTTCTTGGGAAATTTAGGATGGGGAAAATGTGTGATCTGTTGCATTTTTAACACACATTTTTGACTGGAATTAACGTATGTGGATATTGAGGGTAGGTTTGCAGAAAGATTAAAACTTTTACCAAAATGTAGTGAAGGATATTTCATATCATAGATCCTAAATGTAATTGCCTTCTGGGTGCTTTAACATCAAGAGACATGAGACATTACAGATGGATTGGTTTTGGTGCCTTAATTATTGACTCTTGATAGACAAAAACTCTGTATAACTTTCAGTAAAGGATTTTATTTTAAAAGCCAGAATTCCCATTCTTACATAATGAAGTGCCAGCTATTAAAAACATAACATACAAATTAAATGACAAGACAGTGAATCTGCCCCAGATTATGCAAGCTCACTGGGTACAAACAAGAAGCAAATATATTTCCTGGCTTACAGTCATGGACTTCACATTTCAGAATAGCACACACATATCTAATCACTTTCAAAAAAGATTTCAGTAGAAGTATTGGGGAGTCAGAAAATGTCAATATAAAGGTAGTTTCTTCAGTTCACCGTGTAAATGCTGATTTGAAATCTTTAATTACATGGACACTGTGCTTTACATGATACCCCCTCTGATGAAAAAGGAAAGAAATGTTTTGTTTTTTTTTTATTTAAAAACTAGAGCATCCAATTCTGACCTGTAGCAAGTTTTATCCCTCGTGATGGTGTAATACAATGAAATATTCTGTTACAACCAGGGAAGATGCATTTTTTCATTCTGTAATTTCATTAAAAGATTCCTGCATGGCATAAGAACTATCTAAATACACCTGTAAAAGGACATCTGTAAATAATAGCTATTCAAAATTTTACACTAACCACAATAATGGGCATTTTTTGTGTGTGTGTAAGAATATTTTTTAATTTTTATCCCATTTTGAGAAAATGACTCAGTATCTAATATCATTTTAAAGTGTTTACATATTGTAACTAAGAACTAAGAAGACAGTATAGTGAAAATTAATTTAGTGTAGACCAGATAATTACTAGGGAGTGTGATTTTGATATGTTTTGCTATCCAGAAGCCAGTTTACAGATTTTTTTACAGCAGTAACTGATCAGCTTGTGGATGCCAAGCAATGCATGTTGAATTCAGTATTTCTAGATAGAAATTTTCATCTCTTTGTATTTAATGTGTGTTGTATGCAGTTGTAACATTCACCAATTATTATCTCAATCTACAGATCAGAAATTGGCTATTATATATCTATGACTTTTATCTTATATATCTAAGCAATATGTTTATAAGACATTTGTTATGGAAAAATTTAATATTCTTAGTAAATAAGTTAAGTTAACTGCATTCTGCTATTAAATAACACTATTCTGCAGCATCCAAAAGGACAGGGATGAATGTCACTTTAATTTAATTAGACACAAGTACAACAGTATTGCCACATTACTGACTTCTGCTCTGAGTAACTTAATAACTTGTAAGGCTATAAGAATTTTGTATTCTATGCATCCGTAATTAAGATGCTAAATAATTCAAAGCTAGTGAAAATAAAACCTGGACGATTTGGTAAGCCCTGGAATTAAGGAACTGTTGTCCTATGTTTTTTTATAGTTGCCCAGAAAAAAAAAAAACCATAGTGATGGTATGAAGATTATAAGAAGAATTTATTGCGCTTCATTTAAATTAACAATTATCCTAAAGAACGCTCATCAGAATGACTCTTCATAATATAGTACCCTGCAAAGTAGAAGTGTTTCTAGAATCTCTAACAGTTTGAAATGAGGGTGCATATAAATGAGAATTAGAATCATAGAATCATAGAATGGTTTGGGTTGGAAGGGACCCTAAAGGTCACTTGGTTCCAAGCTCTTTGCTCATGGGTAGGGATATCAGCCGTTGTTCAGGACACCATCTAACCCAAGCTTGAACACTTCCAGGGATAGGGCATCCACAGCTTCTCTGGGCAACATGGCCCAGTGCTTCAGCAATCTTGAGGAGAGAATTTCTTGTTGACATCTAATCTAAACCTGCCTTCTTTCGCTTTTATACCATTATCCTTTGTCTTGTCACTGTCTGACTAAAGACTATCCCTGCTTTTTGTAAGACTCTTCCACGTAGTGGAGGAGTTGACCAGCCACAGATAGGAATATTTACTGCAGAGCTGGTGTTTTTGCCACGTATTTAGCCTAAACTTTTGAAGTATTTGCCTGGGTAACTTTTGCTAAACAGAGAGCTGGTTTCCCCTGGATTTTAAGGCAATTTTAGATTACTGATTCTTAGATTTGATCTGGTGCTAGACAGCATGGATCATGGATTTTTTGATTCAGATAGGACTTGTGGAAAACAGTTGTTCTGTAAGTGTCTTTTATTTCTTAAGTGTTTCCAGCTTGTCATTCACCTGCTTGTCCCTTCTTAACATATTTCTGGGAAGTGCTGTCTCACTGTTATGGGCAATACAACTGCAGTTTCTCACATAAAACTTCCTTATCCTGCCTCTGTAAATATTATTGAGGAAAGGATATAGGCATTATCAAAATAACTACTAATTGGAAAATGTGTCTGTGGATGAGGATGGTACTAGTATAATCTTATCACCCATACCTTCTGATGTATAGAACCTTTGCTCTTTCCCTTTAGCAGATGTAATGCTGTTTCTGTTATCTTGATTGTATGTTGGTGATATCATTGGCCATTTTTACTAACTTCTGAGAATTACACATGATTTTCATTGCCATAGCAACTTTTGAAATCCTTAAAATATAGTGTATCACATCTTCTTTTCTTTGGAATGAAGTCCTGCAAAATATATCCGAGATTTCTTATAAGTTGCATCTTACTGCTAGAATACTCATAAAGTTATGCACAAATTAATATATAATCTTAAAAAAAAAGAGCTATGTGATTAGATTATCAGCTATGTGTACTTATTTTCCAGAAGTATGTTTTTAATTGAAATGTTTGAAGACTATTGGAATTACAACTGCCACATCCACTCTTTAAACATATGGAAAGTTGTGAAGACAGCAATTGTGGTGGTGAAGAAGGCAGAGCAGCAGTAGATAGAAGGCAATTCAATACTATGACTTCTCTAAGATCCTTTAATTAATCTCTTTGAAACATATATTCTCTAGCCATCATTATTTTCAATTATATGATTTGGAAGCCTACATAATGCTCAAGTGGGAGCACATTAAGGTATGCACATAGTAAGGCTCAAATAAATAGGTGTGTAAATTATGTATTTATAGGTGAAACCTCATCGCTGCTTTATCTTACCTGGTAGGCTTGGCAAACAGCCTTTCCTAAAAGGCCTAATGTCCCTTGCATCAGACCTGTTGCAGCAAGCAGGATTATCAGATGCAGCCAAAACTGCAACTCTCAGTCACTCCACACATCACACAGGATCCCTGTGGGACCTAAAGGAACTTGAAAGTGATTTTACATAAAACTAAGCACAGAGAAGTATACAAAAGACAAAAAGTGTTTGGGAGGAAGAAAGAGAACAGTATTGGGTGGTAGAAATACTGCTGTAGACAGTAAGTAACATTTTCTTTTCGTGATGAATACTCATACAGCATTATCCCATATGCCTCTTCTGTTGTCAGTTCATCTATCTGTCAGTGTTATGCTGTCATAAACTAAAAGCATGCAAAGATGACTTTCTCTGCCTAATGTCTGCCATCATAATTTTAGAACCATTATTTTAGGAGTGGACATCTTTGATCTCCCTTACTAAGAAGAACAAATAAAAGAGCAGAAGAAGAGCTAATGCTCTGTGTGTTGTGGCAGTGTCATACAGCAGCCAGTTTTCAAATATTCATTATCCAAGCATTTTTATTCTGCAGTCTAGTGAGAAGCAAATTACACTTCATCTGGTTTCTACAAAAAAGGCTGAGAGGATTTGAATGTATTGGGGGGAGGAACTAAAATTGCTCCAGATTTCTTCTTGTCTTTGTAATTCTTCCTCCAGCTGTGGCTTTAATTAGTTCTGCAACAGCACCACTGAGAATCTATCCTTCAATGGCAATATTTGAACATTATAAGTGTACATGCTCTTGCATGTAAAGAAAACAGGTTTACAAAGATGGAACCTCTTTCTAAAGTTGTATGTAATTTTGGGCTTTAAGATAATTTCAGCTGCAATATTTAAACTATCAGAAAATTTCATCTAAATGATGACAGAAGCTCATCCTTTCCATCCTCCATCTGCACATATATACAAATATCAACATACAAATACTGACTGCCAAGTGCTTCCTGAATATGTCCTTCTCATATGGCATTAGGGGACATGTCTGACTGACAAAATAAATAATGGTAGACAAACTTTATGAAATAACACATTTAATATTTTTAATGCTAATTCAATGTAACACTGTTTCATTGTTGTTAATATTATACCCTTTTTTTGTTCCTATGTTTCATTTCCATGACAGTCTTTCACCAAGACCCCACTATGAAAGAATCTAGCCCAGAATCCACAAGTAAAAGCTACAATAGGAAAAGTTTATGTACAGTTCAAAATCGCCCTAAGTATTAAAAAAAACAAATCTCATATGGATTAGATTAAAAAAGATCGAAAAGTAGGTATCAACTTACAAGTCCAAGAGGTACCACTAGGACACTGATAACACTGTCTGCTTCTTAGGAAATCTCTAATTCCTTTTCCTGAGTTTCAAAACTGTTTTATAACATGTTACTTAAAAAACAGGAAATGTTTAACAATACTTATGTGTTCTGAGAAGACATTTGTAGCCTAATTATAGAGAACTTTCTGCAGAGCATATAAGCTGCACAAAAATAATGGCAATAAGGAGGGTCTTAGTTTTAAATATAGAAAATAAATTCTGTCCTGCTGTATGAAGGGCATGGAGTGATGCCTACAGCTGTTGAATCCATAGCATCACATCAGGGAAAGGGAAATGTATAAAGAATTTCTTCTCATTTTTATTTTCTTTTTGTAAAACTATGTTATTATTAGTTGTAACTATGGAGTCAGAATAATTGAATCGTTGAATCAGTTAATTTGGCAAGCTTTTCTCTAAGCAATTTCATTCAATCTTCTGCTGACCACAGGATTAACATTGAAGTTTGATAAAATTTCCCAGGGGCTTCATCATTGTAGCTTTGAGCATCTAAAAGAGTGGAGGTTCCACGAATGTTTACGGCAGCTGGTTTCTCTTCTTAATCATCATAACTGGGAATGTTATTCTTTCCTTGTGTTTCCTTGTAATATTCGAAATACTGCTTTGTGCAAACTGAGACTGTTTTTCTTTAATCTGTATGAATGGCTGGGAGGAGTTCAATTTCACCTCTCTATATCCTTCCTATACATAGTTGAGTACAGTAATTATATCTCTCTCCTCTTATCCCTGCTATCCAGACCCTGTTCACTCACCATTCCTCATGACATGTCTCAGCAAGACATTCCTTCATTCAACTCTCCCCAATTTCCTACTGTCACTGGAAAAATTCTGTGATGGCTCCATTAATAGTCTGAAGTGCCTGAGATAAAAGCCAGTCTATCAGACAATCTAATAAGCCCCACTGAGGAAGTTAACACATTAACCTGGGCTAATAAGCCTCACTGAGAAAGGAAAGACATTAACTTGGGCTTGACTCAGTCCAATACAATTACACAGCACAGCTTTCCAGTTTTTCCTGCACCTAGGTCTGCTAGCAGAAGCTTTGACACTGCTCAGCACCCAGCAGGATATGAATTGTTGCTGCTGTAGTTCAACAAGCAAACCTACAACTCTTTGTCAGAAGCTGGCATCCTTTGAAGGTCTGGCTAATTGAAAATCATGGATGTTCTAGCTTCATACATAACTATTATAGCCTCCTTAGATAAAACTAAACCAGTTACCCTAACCCCTTTGCTGGTAGTATGACATATAAAATCTTTTTCCCTTTCTAAGAACTGCTTTGCAGCTCTTTTATCACTGAGGCAACCATGAGGAAAGAGGGAGATGATTGTGCTATTTTGGGATAGCATACAGGGATGTACATAATATTTTGATCCTCTGGGTCTGAAGAAGTAGCTACATCTATTTGCACTTCTTGGCAAAGTCAGCTCACTCTACACCAGTACAACATACTGCCTTAATGTATTAAAACGGAAAAAAAAAAAAAAAAACCCAAACAAAAAAAACCAACACACTTTAAAATGAAGATTTTTTGCTGCTGCTGATCTTTCTTTTGACCTTAATATGAAAATATTCCTTGTGACATTTGTCACAGGTATTTTCTTATAATCTTCTTATTTCTCCTATCCCCTGAGGGCAAAAGAATAGATGTAATGAGAGCAAAAGAGATGTCTTAAAAACCAGTTTTGACAAACGGTGAAAATGGAAGTCAACCTACAGATGTAAAATATCGAAGTGTCAGCTTTTAGGTTCTCCTGACTAGAAATATTTTTAACCTTTAATACTGAGAAATTAATTATTAGAAATTAGTTATTAATATTCATTCCTTCATCCACTTAAGGTATTTTTCAGCCTGTTTCTGCTGAACGCTGCACCTATTCCAGAAAAAAATTTTACTCCTCCCTTTTTTCCTGAGAATTATGTCCAATATAAACTTCTGTTTTTTAAGACCTCTAATTTAAGTCTAATGAAAGGCTTTTTGTTGCACTTTTCTTCTAGGATTTTGTTACTAATTTCTGTTTCTAAATCATTAAGCAAAACTATTAAATACAGAAAAAAACCCCAGTGTTTTAAATAAAATACAATGTCAGCATTTATAGGAATGTGTCTTACAAGTAACTTTTTCCCTCTGCTATTCTCCCTATTTTGCCCCATTCATGGATTGACATCTGGCTTGCATTGTGCTTGGAGTCTCATTAATTGTGTCTAGTTGGCAATACCCAGAGGAGGTAGATCATGGAGTCTGGAGAGTCCAGGTGCTAGGCTTGTCAACAACACCAGGGAGTGAGTGTGGTATTTGCTGAGGGAAAGGGAATCAAAAATAGGGCAGGAAAATGATGACTAGGAAAGCATAGAGAGAAGTGTTTTACAGCAGCTATGGCTTCTAACATGCCTTTCAAATTCACTTTTGTAATCATGTATTCCTCATGAGACTCTTCAGTGTCACTTCTGGACTGAGCTTTCAGACATTCGTTAGTCGTATTTTCACAGTACTTCTGCTGAAACTAGAATAGGTTGTAAATTCAGTAGTACTGAATAATAAGTATATTTTTTTTCCTTTGGTTGTAAGTTTTTTACTTGTGGAGAGCATTATTTGGCCAGGAGTTTCTGTCCATATTTAACTGAGATGGCAGCATGCATGTTTTTAGACTACTGAAGATGATATTTTTTTAAAAACACTTATTCTTTACTGTTTATTGTTAGCACACTTTTAATTAATTACTTGAGAGAAACACTGTACTGAGCACCAGTAAAAATTCTGGTGGTCTAGTTATATTTGAAATGCAGAGCATTTTTGGGTCCTCTTACATAGTTCTTCCTATAACTCAAGTAATTTTTATAATATTTTTCTTCTTCCAATTTGTGGCATGAATATTTTTGATTGAATTAAATTGCAAAGAAACTTTAATGATCTTAAAATAACTCCAATATTTTACTTTTAGTCTATCTAAAATTTGGTATATCTATATATACAGTGACTGAAAACTACTTTTTCTATGAATATATGAGAACTCAAAGTTTACTTGCATGCTTTGATAGTAGTAAATACAGTTATATCCAATAATACTAAAATAAAACTAATTTTAAATTCAACTGCGCAAAAATAAAAACTGGAATCTAATGATTGTAGCTGGTAATTGAAATAAAAACTTTTATTACATTGTCCACAGAAAGATACATTTTGTTCAGAAGCTGTCAAAAATAAAGGCTGTATTAAATGTTAAGTATAATAAGAATGTGTTATAAGTAATATAAGAAATTAGAATAATTATTAATATCATATCATATCATATCATATCATATAATAATATAATGATTTAAGGATTAGAAGAAAGTGTTATTATAACTATTATAAGAAAGAAGATTCTTAATAAAATTCAGAAAGATTTTTGAATATCCAAAGAAACACAGTGTCTTATATGTATATTTATGTGCTAACTTCACATTAATTCTTCAATAACATAAAAAATAGCATTAAAATCTAAGGAGAAACAATAATTTTTTCTAGGGCTTCTGTAAGTATTTTTCCACACTGCTGATATAAGTAGAAATTATAAGCTTCCACTTTCTAATTATTTCTTTTTAATGTTCTCTTTTCTAGGTAAGTACTCTTTTTCTTCCTAACATTCCTCTCTGCCTTCTTGAAGTCCAGTGAAAGAGGTAAAAAATCACAACAACAAAAATGAAGGTCTATTTGATAGGAATTTAGTTTGGTTTGTTCATCTACTCATGCTCATCTATTCATGCTCATCTACTTTTTTCTTTTTTTTGTTTTTTCTNGTTTTTTCTTTTTCTTAGTTGAAGCAATGCACCCTATAGAGAGGATTGGTTTGTGTAGAACTGGTGACAGAGCCCATTTAGAGGAATTGTTCCTGGAATGCTGGTGGCTCTGCCAGACTGCCCAGGTGAACTGCAGGCAGCACTGCCTTCTCTCCTGGGCCTAGGGTCACACTCTTGGTGTAAAGGCTTTTCTGTTTCCTGCAAGGATGAAATAATATCTGGAGAGTTTTCATAGCAGAAATCTATGTTTGAAAGTTATTTGACTCATATCAAAGATGGAAGAGACTGCCCTTTTGGAAAAGGTGTTACACAAGTTATCTGAAGCTGTAATGAGGCTCTTACTAAAGTACAATTTTGTCTTGCTTCCCTGGAGGGAAACAAGACAATTACGTGGCAATAGCAAAATGTGAAAAATAGGGGAAAATGCCTTTAACTGTGGTTCTTTTTAGTTTTTCTTACAGCCATTTGATGAAGCAGTAGTACCGATGGCCTTCAGAACTTCTCCAAAATATGGTTGTCTGTGCTGAATTGAAGCTATTTATGACATTACTGATAGCTTCCATTGTAGCTACAGTAAGAGGAGTGTAGGATGCACTCTTAACGAGGCCAGGACTGAGAACTTTTAATTAGAAGGTCAAGGAGAGGAAAAAGAGAAACAGCAGAGGAGGAGACTGAGGCTAATTACAAGGAAAATTACACAAGTGAATGTTTTTACAGCAGAAACATGAATCTCACACACCAATGCTTTTCAGGGCCTAACCAAATGTATTTGAAGTGGCGATGTCCTCTGGACTCGTTCTCCAAATCAGAGTTTTTGAAAGCTTAGTGGTGCTAAGGGGATTCCAGGGGCTCCGGACATGACCATGGAAGGCTGACATGCTAGCATATATAAATCTCATCTATCTACCCAACCTTTGTAGTACCAGTGTCAAACTGGTAAATGGACCCATACTGGCTTAGGAATCTAAATGTGTTCCCCTGCAAAACTTAAGTTCTTGTGCCTGTTAGACACTAAAGATTTTCTGACACATCTGAAAAATAATTATTACTTTTAATCTTGTATTAATTTCGTTTGTCTAATTTCGTTCGTAGTGTTTCTACACTGCCTGTATTAAATTTCACTATATTTGTGTTCACACACATACAGATATATAAGTGCACATATGTATATCTGAAACTGTGGTAAAAAGTTAACAATTATTTTTGAGCTAGATAGTTTGGAAAATGAAAATTAAAACAGCTCAAAAAAATTACTTGAAAGATTCCAAGCCTAAAAAGGACTAGACTAAACAGTACATACTGCAGTTTTTGGAATTATGGGTAAAGGGTAAAGATGTCCACCTTAATTAAAAGCAGAAAGAAAAGAAGTAATATTTTAGTATTCCCCTCATTTTAAGAATGTCTAATTAATCTTTTTAACACCTACAGTTCAGACATAGAGGAATATTGCCTTTAAAGGTTACAGGTTAATGAAAATAGGAAAATAAGAGATTGTAATATCTATTGTGAATGCAAACTTCTGTCTATTGTACATAACTAAATTATTTAATCTAGCTGTAAAAATCAGATATTCCTCTAGTTAAAAGAAAATTAAATAATTTTAAAGAAGCAACAAAAACAACAAATCAAAAGCCACACATGCTGTGGGTTTTTTTCCACATTTTGCATGTTCATTTATTGATTTTGTAGTGAGTCTTTGTAGTGACTCTGTACTAGGACCATTAAAATTTCTTTTTTTTTTTTTCAAGAATATCAGGGAGAAAAATAATGGCTAGTATTGTCATAAAGACAAAATTTTAAGGGTTTTCATAATAGATGGTATTGTTCAGATGTATGGGAAATAACATACTTCAGGCAAAAAATGGTTTGATAAGGAGTATGTTACCAAATCAACCTGTAGAGTGCAATACAAGGGTTTTAGCATAGCAAGTAATTAGCTGAATAGGGAAATTAGAAAAACCACTAAGGCTTCATTAAAAGAGTTTAAAAATTCATGAAAACTGTTTCTATATTTTGCTGCTCAAGATACTAAAATAGTATATTTTGTTCTTAATTGTCATGGAATCTTTCAAAATGACCTTTTTTATTTTAAAAAATATTTTGCTCTGCAGTTCTGATAATAAAAAAAAAAAAAGCAACATCATTTAAATAACCAGTAAAATCCTATGAAGCTTTCAACACCATGTTCCATGGTAATTTCCTTCAGACTAATATATCATATGTAAAGAGAGAGGTTAAATATGTATTTTTGTATGTAGATAAATGTGTATAGAACACACCTGTGATTTGTGTCCATTCCATACAAATTTAAATTTCTTGTGATTTAAAAAACCCTTTGAAGTCCTGTGGAATGGTAAAAATCAGCCATGACACATCGGCTTGGCAACCTCTTATTTTCTGGTGCTAGCAGATTGCATAGTGCTGTATGCTTTCTGACAAATATTAGGTTGAATCTGAGTTTTGTGAGTTTTTTGACAAGGATCCTGTTGAGAACTGCCTACTGTGATCTCTGTATGGCCATCCTCAAGGCACAAATAATAGAACTAATAGAAAATTATAGGAATAATAGAAATCATTCAGAAAGGGTGCCTTAAGAGGAAAGGAATTAGGACTTGGAAGGTGAATGAGTTTCTTTTGTACCGTGCAAAATAAACAGACATATTTCAAGCAGGATCTTTTACTTATTTCTGCAGAGACCATTCTAATGTGCAAATTGTACTATTTAGGTAATATCTTGTGTATACACATAGTATCTTACAGTACCTCATGCATGCACAAGTGACAATGTTGACAAATGGTGCAAGCCTAATTGCATTCTCATTAACACAGAGCAAGCTGGGATAGAATGCAGCCTTGCTTTGGAGTTGTTTCTAATTTTTAATTGTTTTTAACCCAATATTTTGGGGGTTTAAATATTGGCATTTTACATTCTAACCACTTCTGCTGATGTTTCCCTAACATGTTTTGTCAAACCAATTTAATATACAGCTGTTCTTTCTGCTAGAAGAGAACTGTATCCAAATCATGTATTTAGGAGTAGAATCTTATTGACTTAAAAGCTTGAGGGTTTTTTTTTCTATGAAACCTTTGGTATCCAGCATGCAGTGGGCTTTTACTGGGTTTTGAATGCATTTTATTTGTTATCACCATACTTGTTGCATTGTAGTACAGAATACACAGAATTAGCACCGAGAATGTGTTCTTCAAAAGACTAAATAATGTATCTTTTAACAGGCTGTTACAGGAATTAAAGCTGTGAAGTCATAAGGACAGTAGTAGCAAATTGTCATTTTGGAACAAATGGGCTAATAAAAGAGGAGTAATCATGGGTAGTGTGTGCTACATGTGATGACAGCAGAAATGGAAATGTGCCTGGTTTGTGTTATTGCAGCTAGGATAAGCTCAAAATCTTTGTTCTTATCTCAGTTTGAGGCAAGAACTCTCACATGTTTAAGATAACATCAGATAACTATAAGGTTATTGCACACTTTCCATATTTGGAATGCATGTAAAATGACTAACATAATATAATTTGCATAATCCTAATATAAAAATGTCTGTACTATAGGGCTAGATGACTTTAGTACAGTGACACTCTTGCATATAGAAAATCCAAGGTATTTAGAGAGAAATTTTTCTAAAATTTAGAAAAACTTGGTAAACTTTTCTAAATCACTCACCTTTTTGAAGCCAGAAGAGTAGCCTCTTTCCTGACACTTCTTCAAGTTGCATGCTTTTACTTTCTGTCATTTTGGGCCTGGGAAAAACAAACACAGTCCAGTATGCCAGTCTGCACCCTATCATCAGACATGCAGGAAACTTTCAGTGTTGCTGAGTGGACATGGGCTTTATTGTCTTGCTCTCTGCCCTTTCACACAGCACAACCTGCCTTGTTTTATCTGCATGACTCTATTCCCTATCTTCTCACCTACTCCAGATATCCATTTGGCATATGCTCTATTTGTTGTCCCTCACCTTGTCAGTCACTGGCAATTTCCAGAAAACAAAACAAAAAATTGTCCTGTATTTACAAATACTTTAGTCTTCTAAAAAGTGAAAAAACGTGTTCTTATATCTTATGTGTTGTACGCCACTATACTATATCATGATGCTGTCCTGCAAAATTTTACTGTTTCTTCTTCTACATCTTAGCCTTTTGCTTCAAGAGTTTGTCATGGAAACAACTTGTCAACATAAACCATTGTGACTCTAGTGGTTTTTGTTTGCTGTCTGTTTGTTTGAAAATTCCATCATATTCTGAAACTGTATTTGGATGAGACCATGTCTTCTTCTGAAATGGAACAATGGTGTACAGTGACTACATTCATAGTACAGATTCACTCTGTGCTCATGCAGTTCTGAGGTCTGATTTCACATTATGATGACATCCAAAAGCCTCCACTACAACTGGCTCTGTTACATGATTTGTTCCAAATAAGGTTTCTCCTTGTACTGTGTTCCTTCCTCAGACTTAAAATCAGCTCCATGTGATTCATGAGTAGTCTCATTTTCACCTTTTTCAAACTTCTCTGCTTACCAGTTCTTCCTGCTGTATTCTTTTCCAAATGGCTACTTCCTTAACTGGAAGTGTGCAAAGGCTTTGAGCACAATAATGGCTACACCTCCCCAAAGGATTCTTCACAGAAACATCAACTGAAATCAGTTACTAAAGTACCTTCAAAACTCCACTGAAATCAAGGTATTAATTAATTGGTAAAGTCAGCAGAATTTTAATTTCATCCAAGCTTTATTGTATCAAAAGGACAACACTCTGTAATTTCTGGGGAAAAAAAAAAGAATTAAAAGTGATCAAGTTTGTCTAAATAGATAAAAAGGCTCTAAGTTCACACAGAGTGTTCTGTCCTGCTATGATCACAGAGTGTATCTTTGAGTATCTCTTCCATCAAAATGAAGGCTTGCTCCGTCCACATATCCACATTCAAGTAAGACTCTCAGAGTCTATCTTGGAGACAGAGCAGTTCTCAAAATGTCCTAACAAGCAACATGATGTTCAGCAGTGTCAAACATATAAAGTTAACAGGATCACATGACAAATTTAAGAGTGGCATTACACTTAAATACTCTCTTGACCGATTACACTGGCGCTCCTCATTGCCACTATCCTGAGGGGAAAAAATCTCGTAGTTGTCTGCTATTGAATCTACACTGACACTCACATTAAACAAAAGAGATTGTGATCTCTACAACTTTCCCAACTCCTGCTCTGAAAATAACTTGCCTACTATTCTCACAAGGCTTGCTTGGCAATGTTCCTGAAATTTTTCCCTGGCATTGTACCTGCTGCAGTTATACCTAAGATGGCATCCTATGTCATCTGATGCTGTTCTCAGGTTTAACCTCAAGCCATAGAAAATGTTAAAGTGCTGACAAGGGTCACCTTAGCATTTGCATTTATAACGTACTAATTAACATCAACCCTACAGAGCAGATTTATTTCCTTTCCTCCACTAGTTTAAGTCTCTGATAACACAGAAGGTAGCCTCTAATTGGTAATCTTTAGCTGTTCAAATGAGAATTTTAAATGGACTTCAAATTTAAGGTTGTGAAAGGAACACCAGCCTTTGGTACAAATCTTCAAGAACTTTGTGATGATGGTCATTTATTTTACAGTAAATTGTTATGCATGAACAATTATTTACAATACAAAATTGAGATAATGTCTAGATTTTAATTTTTCTCCTCACTTTTATATTGATCTTCAATACATGCTCATCAATTTTGGAAGGATGTGAAGTAATATTTGCAAATGCTTAGTAACTGTATTGTTCTCCTTAACTCTTGCTCTGCATCTCACCCCAGGAAGCAGTATGACTCATTTCATACAATGAAGCCATTTTGTAAAGAAATATTTTCTATGAGGTGTTGGTGGCTTGGGTTTTATCATGATAGAAGTCAGAACTTATCCATAACAGACATAGAGAATACAAACAGGTGCATCCATTATATTGAAAGAAAGGATGACTAAATACTAATTATTTTTAACACTTTGAAAACGGGAAAGGAAACCTTACCCAGAACTTCAATAATGAAACCATTATTTTATTATAAAAAGCAAATCATAATAGCACACCTGTCACATCACATGCAACAATGCAGAAGCTGTGTCACTGTGTGAGAAAGCTGATTCTCTGTTCGTTTCAGTTGCAAATCAGTATGCAATTTTCTCTGCAATGCTTGAAGTTTATTTGCAGAAGAGATCAGGAACTGGGATGATGGTATCAAGGAAAAGAGTCCAATACACAATGGTTGGAGCAGCACAAATTGTTGCAACTGTCATAGTGAATAACCTGAAGTGCAGTACTTATAAGATCTCTGTGGAAAAAAGGTGATTTGTTTTTTGTATACACACTTTGGTTTATGCAGTATTTTCAAAACTGTGAATCTTGTCACCTTTTAAATTTGCTTCATCTGCTTCAACATACTTAAAACTCCTTACCAAAAGAAAAGCATTAAGAAACATATGTGTTGCAAACTTTAGCATTCTAGTTTTAGAAAGGTTTAAATTATCCTTATTTAATAAAGTCAGTTTTGATTGTGCATACATGGACTGATGGTTTTCAGATGTTTAATTGTGAACTTTTACATGGGACCTTAGCCTTATATATTCAATGAGATTGACAGGACAATTTCTTATTTTATCTTCGCTGTTTTTTTCCCCATAGCTTTTCTTTTTCCCTTTCAAAAAACAAACCTGTCCCACAGGCTACAGTGCATTGTGAGTCCTGACTGGAAAAAAAATATTCCCTTTTCCATTTTTCTGAAGTATTTACCAGTATTATATCAGGGTCTATTAATTTATCTTTGCAGTAACTTGAACATCTAAAATGGCAGCAACTCTTCATCAGACACAGGAAGGGCAATGGCAAAATTGTATGCTATTTATTTTGGTGTTTAATTTACATTTGGGGTTTTTTTAATGACATCTTTTTGGTCACATCGCTCATCAAAAACCCTTACAAATTATTGTTCACTATTTCCACAGGAGGGGCAAAAATGTTCCCATGATAACACCTGGTTAAAGGCAGACATCAATATTGTAGACATGACATTTGGGGATGTTGCACTAGACCATTTTAATGGAAAAGGCATCAGTATTTTTAGGGAATAAGTTATTTTGTTCTAGAAGTTTGAATACTCAGCATAGCATTACTTTTTTTCTTTGCTCTTTTAGTTAATAACTGGAATCAATTCACCAGGGTCTCAAAAGAGCACCCTAATCCACATAAGGGCAGGAGGGAAGCTGGAGGCAGCTCAGTTATGTGTATGTACACACACATACCATTATCCAGGCTCAGCTCTGACAGGTTGTGGCAGAGTCAGGGTGTTGTGAGACACTCAGGATCTTAAGAGTTATTCTATTTTCAAACATAAGGAAAAGATATTTAAGTCTTGATTCCTAAACAAATCTTTAACTCTTTAGAATGATTGATCTTAATAAACAGTGTTGTAAACAGGTACTGTGAAAATTTCTCAGAGCAAGAAGAACTCAGCTTGTTAGAATGTTTATCATGCTATATTCTATAATTATGCTAGATCACCTTGTTTTAGGGAAAATGTTTCTCCTTTTTCCTATAAAATGTAGAAATCAGACTCCTTTGCCTTCAGGGAAGGATGTTTTCCAGCAGTTAGGTTAAGCTGAAGGTGCATCCTTCTGCTCTTTCTCTCGTGTGGTTTGTGTGGGGTGTGGCAGCCATATGGACAATATCACTTTGAGTTTTGTTTTGTTTTGTTTTGTTTTGTTCTATAGGAAGGTTTTAAGACAGCCTGGTTATGTCATTCTAGGAAGAGGTAAAGAATACTATCAGATCTATACTATATATTTTAAAATTTAATAGAATGCGGAAATGAATTTATACCAAGTAGAGATATTTACTCCTCACAGTTTTTCTTTAGGAACTAGAAAGCCTTCATAATGTCAGTTTTAAAGAGGACAGTACAGTTCTTCACTTTTTCCATGGAGTTTTTGATAAAAAAAAAAAAAATTGAAAACTAACCAGAAGTCATAACCTTTATAAACTGACTGTTTCTGATGGAAAATATCTTCCTTGAAAATTAACAATCTATGGAAATCTGTAGTGAAATACACAGCCTGATGTACAATTTGTACATTTGCCATGGTTTTAAACCCAGATGCTGAAATATCATGCAGCCACTTGCTCAACCCCTTTTCTCTTTCCCTTGCCACCCTTCTCAATGAATTGGGGAGGAGAATGAAAAAAAAACAACTTATATATTGAGATAAGAACAGTTCAGTAATTGAAAAGAAAATTTTTTTTAAAAAAGAAAAAACTATTTTAAATAATAAAAATGATAATAAAAAGGAAAAAAAACCCAAGTGATGCACAATACAGTTTTTCACCACCTGCTGACCAAAGCCAGACCCCCATTCCTGAACCCAGATCAGCTGGTAACTCCCTCCAGTTTATATCCTGGCATGACTTCTGTGCTATAGAATATCCCTGTGGTCAGTTTGGGTCACCTGTCCTGGCTGTGCTCTATCCCAGTTTTGTTAGATTTTTGGATTGTTTTTTTTTTTTATCTCCTCACTGGCAGAGCATGAGGCGAGGGAAAAGTAGAAGTCCATGACTTAGGATAAGCATGACTTGGCAAAAACCAAAACATGAGTATGTTAGAAACACTATTTTCACCTGAATCCAAAACACAGCACCATAACAGCTACTGAGAAGAAAGTAAGTCTACCCCAGCTGAAACCAAGACAACACTATAAGTAAAATAGAATAAATAAAATAAATAAAAAGAACAGCGGTATATACCTGAAAATGGGTACAGAAATTACTTGATTATTAATCTATACAAAATATACAAAATATAAAATTTAATCCTAGTAGTTAGTGTGCCATGAAAGTAATTCATATTACCAGCACCTAACATTTCTACAATGTCTTTATTTTGTGTATGCAGTAAACAACAATGGCAATACTAACTTAATATTCTAAATACAGTAGCAGCAGCCAAAGTTCAAGGAAGATGTTCATTTGGTGAAATGAATAAACAGAATTGTTCTGCTGTGTAACTACTGCAGTATGTCATTAATGCCTTTTAATGAGTAACATTATATACAGTGACACTATCTATGCTTGCAGACTGATTTTAATAAGAACTCCTGATTTTTTAATTGCTTCTGTTCATCAGCTGTTTTATGCCCTTAAATAATTTTTCTGTCAGAAGGATATTATTTCCTTGCAATAGCTGAAATTTAATTTTTCAAACCTTTTTGGTCTTATTGTTAAGATTCATGCCAAGTAAAGGGCAGGCTTCTGGGCCAGTGTTGCATAGGGTGCTGAGCTGAATGGACTCACTGCAGCTATTCTAATGGCTTAGTGATATGTGAGGTGGAGAATAGAAGGTCTTCATTAAAGATTCCCTGTGTTATTTAATGAGATAAAGGGAAGCAAAAGTGTGTAGGAGTCAATTGAAAAAAAGAGTCTTCAAGGACAGCGGCATGTAGCCCTACATTTCAATAGCAAAAGTGTATTGGCAGAGCTAAAAGAACATATGTTAAAACCAGATCCATCTTTGTAAAACAAATTTAAACATTAAAAATTGAAGCTGAGTGTATGCTGTGATCGAATATTTGTCTCACTCCTTTGAACTGGGGGTCTTTTCCAGTATGTATTTGATATAGACTATATAAAACCATTTTCGTTATCCCCATATGTAACAGAAAGACTCACAATATGTCTATGCAATCTGTGAAGTGGTATAAGCAAGAGCTGCTTCTTATTCACAACTTTATTGTATGATCCATATGTTATGAATTTTTGTTTGTGTTTTTGTTTTGGTTGGCAATATGTAGGATATATAGCATACTTTCTCAGATTACTACCAATTAGCACTTAATAAAAAAAACATGCAAATAGTTTTGGGAAATTCAAGCAATGTTTTTTTTAGGTAAATTAACTGTTCATTTTTTAGGAAATTCATTCTCTAAAAAGCAGGGGAGACAATAAAATATTCATCAATCAAGAAGATATGTGTTGAAATAACACTTGTATTCCTGTATTTCTTTTGCCTTTCCATTTAGAGTTAAATTATTGCACATATTCAGCAGTCAGGGAATGTTCAACAACAATATTTTAAACAGTTACTTAGACAAATAAATATATATATGAAGGTAATATCTTCAAAATAATTATGGGAGGGGGAGCTTTGTCCAGTGTTTCCATCTATAAATGAAGGTTCTTAATAATAATTGTATTCTGGACAACATATCCCTCACAAAAATTTGTCACATGTTGCCAAACCATTTTCAGGTCATCTGTCAATTCTTTGTCAGTTATATTTTTGGGGAAAAATTCTTGTTACAAGGAAAAAGTCTAGTCAGTAGATAGAAACTGACACTATATACATGAAGAAAAATCTTTTCATATATTTGGGCAGTGAATTTGAGGAAATCCGGTCTTTTGTTTTAAATGTTCTTTAGTCTAGTGAAATCCATGACATTGGTTGAGGCCATCTAGCCAAAACTCTGCAATCTAGCAGTAGCAATAGGATAATAGGAGTCAAAATCTTAATTTCTCTCATACAGGAAGAGAAGATTTTGCTAATTATTCTTTAATATCTAATTATTTCCTAATGTCAAACACAAATCAAACTAACTTTTAAAAAATTTTTAAAAAATTGTTAAAACTTGATGCATAAAATAGTAATACAAATATACCATAAGCCAAAATGAATGTATTTCCTAAAAAAACACAAGGTTAGTATTCTACACTTCACTGAGACTTGGGCATATGAATAAAGGATAATAAAAATGTAGCTTTTGTTAAGTTAAAATTCAAAAAATGTTGAAAAAATTTTCATAAAGCAAGTAAATAGGAAGACGTTTGAGTAATACTTGAATCTTCAATTATATTATGGCCACAAACTATTATTAAGTTTCATTTAATTTTTGTCAAGTGTTTTGAGATATTTAAATTAAACTGTGTGACAATCCAAAATATCAATATCCATACACACAGTAAAATCTCAGATTAGTTTTACATCAACTTAAATATATTAGACCAAAGCAAAAGAGGATATTTATTTCACATAAATGGTGATTTTAGGGAATTTTTGAGTATTGTAACATACTGTAGACCACATCTTCAAGGAAATATTTAGATTGCTCTTAAGACAACAAGATGAAGTGGTTTTAATTTTTCTGCCAAAATTCCATAAAAGTCAATCCATTCTCAAAATGCCTTGATATATCCCGATGAGAAACTGTCCCACTGAAATTTCCCTTGAGACTAATTTACATGTGGTCTAATTACCTGCACACACATTATTTTGGAAATTTTATGTCAAAATAAGTTCAATTTTTCTGGCTGCATAATTTACAAAGGTGTTAAAGCTGAAAATGTGTTTAATATATTGTTTTCAAAAAATTAATCCTTCACTGAGGAACAAAAGAGCTCTCAGGTAAAAGACAAGTTCCATGGAGCACATCCAGTATCAGTGAGACTACAAAATTATAATAGCTCCATACTTTGAATCTATCCAAATAAGATAAAAGCAGTCGTGTCCAATGGGACACGACTTGTAGATTTGTAGAAAGCGCTTTGCAGTTGATATGATATTCCATCCCACATGTGACTGCAGACCATGAAATGTTGTTTGCTGTAAATTTCCCACTAAATTTTCATGGTCTCTAGAGACAGATGACTGTGAGGAAGATTGGAGCCTCCCAGTTCTTCCAGTCCAGTGCTGCTGAGGGCAACCTGGTGGCTGGAGTGCAAGCATCAGCACTGCAAAGGAGAATTTACTGTCACAGTATGGCTCCTGAAGTGCTGTTGTGCCCACTTTATTCCCTTCTTCTGTGAAGAACCTTCAATGCATAAATTAAATCAATTTTGTATCTGGAACAAATATTTCCAGTTGTGCGTATGTAATCATTATGAAATGAAAATAAACTATTCCACTTCATTACAAGTAAAAAACTATTCCATATATAAAAATACTGGTTTACAACCAACTTTAGTTGCACTAAAATAGACCCCAAAAATAAACAAATTAACAAAAAACCCCAACCAAACTAGAACACCATAAACAAGCTACAAGTGAGGAAAAACCTGATTTTCCTTTGATCTGATTTTTCTTAAATGATTTTTAGATTTGCCTGCTTTCCTTACCTTCTTCTCCTTTCTTTTTCTTTCTTAACTGAAGAGCTATTATGGAGGGTATTCAAGTTGCTTATTATTTTTCTACATAATAATTGTATTTGCATGTTGGAGAAGGGCTACTTGAGGCTTAGGTTAGATATATTTATTTATTTATTTTAGCTTTCTATTGTACAAAACTGAAGTAGTTTCTGAAGGATTTTTGAACTGTTGGTATTTTATATCCTAAGTAGAATCAGATGTAGCCTTATACTAATGTCACATTGAAAAGACTAGTGCAGATTTTCAGCTCACATCAGTAACGTTTTCATCTTTCCGAGAGAATGGACTCCTCTTTCCTTACAGTGGAAAGAATAGAAAGTTTACCTGGATTGAATTCAATCTTATTATAGTTGTGCATGCAAAATTATACTGCAGTTATACAGACAAAACAATTTCAGGACACAATAGATTTAAGAACAACTATAAAAAGTCTTATGTGTTGCATTTATGTGTTTGTATTAGATGCAAGGAAAGCACATATTATAGACGATTGTCCACCTTTTGCCTGCTTTTTTCATCATCTAACAAAATCCTGTGAGGACTTTGACACCTCCCAAGGGTCCATGACAAATTGTTTCTGTTTCCAGCAAGGCACTGAGGGTGGCAGCACCTGGAGTAGCTACCACCCTGATGCATCTGAACTTTTGAACCCCTGATTCTACTTCATTTTAGTGATTCCAAGGCAAGGCATCCTGCTTCCCATTGTGTTGGACACCTCAGCTACCTGTTAACTTTCGCTGAGGTATATTGGGCACATTCTTGCCATTTGCTTCTTTTTCCTTCTCTAATGAACTACAGCCTTAGGGAAATGTAAATATTGTCACCCCCTCTGGAGCCAGGCATAGGGTATTCCCCTTTTGGGAACAGTCCCATGTCCATTGCTCTCACAAGGTACCTTATCTTTCTTTCTGTATTGTTTCATGTTAGATTTCCACTTTTGCAGCCTCCTTTTATTTAATGCTGGGAATTCAAGAGGATTAATACCAGCCAGATAGATTGAGGTGCTTCTAATACTTTTATATGATACAAAAAAATATCCGCAGTTTTCCAGTTCTCCATGATGGGTTTTATTTTTTTTTTTTTTGTGCTAAACATTAATATCTTTCTATCCCTCAGATGCTCATGCTATAGTGTAAAATGCACTTTATAATTTCATTGTGTAGTACTACTTTTCTGGACTTTTTTTGTTTGGGACCTCTAAGAGCATTGCTTAAAGACTTAGATAGTGGAAGCCAAGTAGATGTGGTCTCATAAATAAAGGCAATTCCATGGATAATTTTAAGTTGTTGAATTGTATAAATTGTCTAATAGATATGAGAAAAACTTTATAAAAAAGGTTTGTTTTTTTTTAAGAAACTTTATATATTGTTGTTTTTCAGACACCGAGTAGCTTCTTAGACAGGGTTATTCTATTCACATTTTGTTATTTTATATTAGTGGAGAATGCTTTGCTATGCAATAAGAAACATACCTCAAAATATAAAACTTCATAAACTATATAATAAATTAAATAATCTTCATTTTGTCTTCATAGAGATAAAATTCTGAAAATTCTGAAATAATTTGTAGAGCAAATCTAATGAGTCTAAGTTCACATCGTGAATCTTAAAAGTTATTTGACCTTTTCATCTCTACCAGTGGGTAGATCCTCCTTCTCTCTCATTTGATACATGCAAAAAAATCTCTTCTGGCCCACTAGCTGCTTCAAAGTGAATTCAGTCTGTGGCTTTTTCAAATATTAGTCTTAACTGATTTAATTATGCTTATGGTGTCTCTCTCAAAAAAAAAAAAAACAAACCAGGTGAGGGAATCTGTTCCTGAGTGACTTTCTGCATCATCTGCTTAATCAGTAATTGGTTGGAGTATGAATGGGTGAAAATAAACAGACAACTTCCCACATCCATGAGGGTGAGAGATGTAGCTGAGATGAGGAGCATTTGCTTTCCAGGCACAGGACTGCTTGGCTCCTTTGGAGCAGCATACTTCAGTACATTGATTATGTAACATTATGCTTCCAGTTTTCCCAGGAATACATCCTTTTTGCTGTTAGTCTTGTGCTGCTTCCATTGGGATAAAATGAGTATACCACCTAGCTGTGATCACCTGGCTGTGGGGAAAGTGGCTAGATTCCAGAATGCTTGCACTCATGGATCACCTTATGCTATTAACGAGCCAATTGATATTAAACAGCAAAGGAGACGGTATGAGACTTTACTGTTCTTCAGCAAAGTGTTTGCATTGTCTACAGCTTGCTGCCATTCAACCTTCTGTGCTTGTATGTAGAAAGAGGGGGAGAAGGGGTGTGCTACAAAAACCATTTCACTGTTTGTGTGTTCAGTATTGAATAATGGAAGAGCAGTTTAATGAAAAAAGAAAAAAGGTACAATACCAGGTAACAGAAAAAAATATAGCAGCAGAAAGTTATATTTGTGCTGTATGTATGTGCAGTTACCAAAAATTAGAAAGTTTTTCAAGCCTTTCACATTTTGTTCATTGTGACAGAATTTCCATCCAATTTTATCAAACTGTGACATGAAGAGAAACTTCCTTTATTAATGGAATTGAAAGACTTAGTGAAACTTCTTCCATGAAAAAATCACCNGTAAACTTCTATGTCAGTTCAGAGAAATGGTGATATCTGATTAGAGTTTTAGCAGAGGCTTTTTTGAGTGAAAACCCTCTGAGATTCTAATGAAAAATGTTGCCTTAAGAAAAAAAGGAACTTTTATACCAACTGCCTTATCAAAAATAATTTCAGGTTAAATCAATGTTTTTAGTCCAAAATCTTTCATGTACTGATATATTTCATAGTACTTTTTATTGAAATTTCCAGGTTAGATGTAGATTTTAAATAGCAAATACAAATTTTGACTAGGATAATGAAAAATTGACTAGAAAATTCAATGAAAAAAAATCCTCCAGTTGCAAAAAAAAGCTTTTACATAATATTTCTGATATCAGTTTTAAAATAAAACAGTTGTTAAAAAGGTAACCAAAGTAATACGAAAATTTTTAGTACTTTTCTAATGTAATGCTCGGAGAGCACCATGATTTTGCTACAAAATCTAATTTCTTCTTAATTGTTTGCAATTTGAAAACTCAATGTAATACATAATTTTCCCCAAGATTTTATTTCCTAGTCCTAAGATAATATCAGGCTATGCTAAAATTTGAGTTTTGATTTTGGTATTAGAAGGGCATTGTTCTCTGGTCTATAGATGATTCCCCACCATGTAGACTTACCTATTTGCTGAGTACATATCTATATAACTTCACCAGAGCTGGTGATATCCAGGGGAGAAAAAAACAAGCCAACAGTGAAATACAAATGATCTTGTACAAATGCATAACTTGATTTTACAACCAATGAATTATTTTTGGTCTGTAAGCCAGACAAATTTCCTCTGCTACACTTTTTAAAGAGTGGGAAACATATTCAAGTCTCAGCTGTCTTTAAAGAATACAGAGGCTGGTGCTAGCACCTGCTAAGCATGATATGGTATATCTGTCAGTCTCCATCTCCATGGTCTTTCTAAAGTGTCACAATAATCTGGAGGCTACTGCACTACTGCCCTTCAGAAAGATGATGCTCTCTTGTTTAATTACTGTTCTAGTTAAGATTTTAACATTTGTTTTAGATGATGTAATACTTTGGTCTCCAGCTTTGTAAGAGGTTGATGCATTGTATGACCATCCATTCTTCTTCCTTTTGTGACAGCTCAAACCCAAATCAGGTTAAAAACAAAATAATATTAATAATTGAAGATCTTCCACAGTTTTATTGTTTTTAACTTGTTGTTTCACCTTCTTTAGAAATCTCATAAATGACAGTGCTTTTTACAGTTGGGACTACTTGCTGACTTTCTCAGGGAGAAGTGGTTCTTTGTACAAGTTAATTTGAAATATATAAGAAATGCATATGGGTTGAATATTTCAGTGCATTAGTTTGAGGAAGGACTTGTAAAAGTTGTTGATGAAGAACTTCTAAACAAAATATAATTATTAGTTTTGTCATGCCAAGTATTATTTAGGAGCTTGTAAGAGAGTAGAACTCAAACTATTTAAAAGGATTAAGGAGAATTGGAGTATTTATATAATGGAAATTAAAGCATTTCTTGTAACTTTGAAGCCAGAACTTGAATTAGACCATGCAACATTTAAGATGGCTGGGTCACTGAGAATGCTTCTACCTCCAAGCACACCAAATTAGTCTTTCTGAGCGAGGATTTGCAGCAAGACTTTTCATGGCTAATAGCAAAAAGTACAGAGTGTGGATAGAAGAACTTTTATGGGTATTTGCTGTGAGGTAGCATTTGTTTATTCTTGCTTTTAGTGGGTGTATGAGATACAAGACTTTTTCTCAAAGATCACACTCTGTGTTGCTTGACATGCAAGATGTCTCCTAGCTGACTTTGTTTTGGTCATCAATGCAAAATAGCATCAAGGCTTGGGGAAGTAATTGCATCTTTCATAACCGGGGACTCAGGCAGTGAGAGCAGTCATATTGAGGTTGTGCAGTTAGAACTATTAATTATTTTGATAAGTGCAGGTCTCTTTCTCTTTTTCTTCACCTATATATACACATATAAACCTTCTACGTAGACACACACAAAAATATATACATTTTGAAATGATGTAATGCTTGTTTTCATGGTTGTTACCAAAACTAAGACAAGCATTTCTCTATTTCAGTAGTGCTAGCTGGATGTTTCCCAGTGTGTCTTGAAAATTAATACTCTATACAGAAATGTATAACACCAAATTCCTTGAAGATTTTCAAACTGATATTTCTATATTGTCTTTAGGAAGAAATGTGTCAAATGTGTGTTTCAAAGGAGATTTTTATTTTAGATTTTTATATCATAAGGCTTCCATATGCTAATCCAAACAAACAAACAAACAAATAACCCCCCCAAACAAAACAAAAAAACAACAACAAAAAGAAGAACATTTTGGTTTTCTAATCCCAAATACATTTCAATTAACCTAAATGCAAGCCTTTTAAAATTTTGTGTCACTTGAAATTTCTGCATTGGTATTATGTCCTGAAATAGGAATAAATTTCAGATTTGCAATACCAAGTGAAGCAAAAAGGTTGTTCCTGATATTATCCTGCCCCTGAGTACAAATAGGGGGTTTTGTCAAACCACCAAGCCAGTTGCCATTTTGTAATGATGTCCATTAAATGTTTAAATTCCAATGACACAGTGGTTAGGACTTAGATTAATGGCTATGTTTTAGTTACATCTTCATGTCCATAGAAACAGAATGAAACAAGCAGTGAGTCTTAATGTATGGTGAACCACCTTGCATAGCTCATCCTGTTCCAAGAAGGAAGACCTGTTTTTTCTACTGAATAAAACAAAACCCAGAGGGAAATTATATCCCATATGTAGGAGGAAAATATTTTTATTTGAAATATGATATATCATACACAGTGTTAGTACAGTGCTTTGGTGGCCTTGTAGAGCTGGAAGTGACAGTTTAATGAGCACTTGGCTAGTCAGATATTGATATGAAACTTGAGAATTAAACTCTGTCATTAGTGCTTCTTAATCTGTGGCACAAGCATACAAAAATCAGGGAGCTGAATTGCTGTTTAATTCATTTCTGTTCCATTCTCATTTGGTGTGGGATATGGTTTGTCTCATTTCACAAGCAGATGTTACGTTGCAGCATTTTAGTACTCTATTTTGTCTGAAATGCTCTCTAAAAGCTGCCTTCTATTTTGGTGCAATTCTAAAGTATGCTTTGTCTTATAAAAACTGTGTCATATTCTTTCAGTTTAACCTGTTGTAACTCTCCATTAGGTAGATTATTTTTGAAATTAAACTTCTGGAGCATTTGAAAGAGTTCGTGTTATTGTGTGATCAAAAATGTGTTGTGGCAAACTGAGAAAGACCCTCAACTAATTTACAATGCTGTTCCTTATGGTGGTAAAATTCCCATCCCTTTTCCTATCTCATCCTCTATTGCCCTGAATAGTACAATAGATGATGCTCCCTGGTTTGGTAGCAATCTGAACAAAGGTAGAATTAGCCCAGCAAAGAAATGATGATGACAGCTTTTGTTTTCAAAAATTACAATGACTCAGAGTATCAAAGTAGTTAAAAAATAAATAGTCAAGGTTTTCTCATTGTATTAATAAGTATTGAGAGATATTTTTGAAGTGTGCATGGCCTGCTGCATTTATAATGTAGTTTACTAATCAGTAATTAAATATTACATAGTCAATAGCAATGCTTGAGGGTGAGGGGTAAAGGGTAAGACCAACTGAGTAATTTTTCTTTGTATTAATTCAGGTTGAAAGTAGGGTCTGATTTGAAACTTTCTTTTCACTGAAAACAATGTTCTGAAACCAAGTACTGGTATTTCCTAAATCATCTGGCTTAGGTAACACTGTATTACAGGTAAATACGTTGATGGTGGATTTAGGTACATGGAGATATGCCAGAAAAAGTTCTGAAATTTGAAGACTGTTATTCTACTGGTGAGAATGAAAAATGCTGTTTCAATCCTAAGAGAAAAGTGTCTCTGTCACTAACAATGATTTTTAGACTATTGACAGCCACACTTCCTAGTAGCTTTAACTGAACATGTTTAAGAAATTACCAAAATAACTGGGCAATTCTTTATTTTCATACAGTGAGACAGATCAAGAGAAATAATGAGGACAAACAAAGCTCCATCCTTAAAGGCTGAGGGAAGAGCTGCCTGAAGTACAACAGTCATCTTGATGGCATAGGGCTCATTGTATCGATCTTTGGTAACATCTTGCCTTTTGCAGTCAGAAGAAAAAGTTTCTCACCTTCAACTAGTGTGATTTGAGAGCTTGGACAGGCATACAGAAAGTAAAATCAGAAAACTCAAACTCTCAGTCAGTGCTGTCAGCCAGCTGTTATGCTGATAACAATTAAACAGATGTTTGATCTACTTGTGAATCAATTTCTGAATTCCAGCCATGTCTGGATTTGGCCCTGGGTATTAATTTACTGTCCAGTTTAGTGAGGCAGAAATACCCTCTACTATTTCTATCTTTTAGATGATATAATATATTGTCTGTCAGAATTTAAAGTTAAAACATTTAGCCTGTGGTTTGTCATAGCCTAAAAAGTTACACAACAGTCTGGCTCTGAAGAAGAATGAAAGCTTTTCAAGTGTAGCTGCATATTTGAGTCTTAGTCTTCATGATGAGAAGGTCAGTTATTGATTTAACACACAAGCATTTTATAGGTACCTAGCAGACAATTAAGTTGAAAAGAAGTCCTGACAGGCTTTTTGGATGAGGGAAAACTATGACCAGCCAATTTAATGCTCTTTAGCTGGATAACTGGACTAGTATTGAGGAAAACTATAGGAATGTTTGTGTTACTATTCCCTGAGAGACTTGCAAGCAAAGCAGTTATGGTGGTTTGGATTAAATTAATATAAACTGAGTATCCATCTTTAAATTTAAATGTATTTTCAGAAAATAGCAAACACTTAATGTCAAGTAGGGTGAATTAAATGAACTTCTGTGGAGATCTTGATTTAAGTGGTGAAACAGAAAGAAATTGATGATAATCTGAGGAGGAGTCAAAAGTCTTAGTGTCATAGTTGAAATCAAATCCAGGTGAAATTCAGTGTAGGGAGGTACAAAGTATTTAAAAAGAAGAAATAGACTGCGTAAATAGGTGGGCAGCTCAGCAGACAGTTTTTAGTAGAGAACTTGTAGATTGTAATGAATAAGAAATATAAAAGTGATACTCCATCTGAAATATACCAACAGAAACAAGCTGAGAAAGGAACTCAGAGTGTGAATATTTAACAGTCTAACAGCTTTAAATAAAAGCTGATAAATATAAGGTTAAGATGTGGCAAAAAAAAAAAAAAAACAACAAAACAATTTTGGGCTCTGAACTACCAAGTTTCATTGAAAAACAAAAACAAAATCTTGATGCTTTAATAGCTCCCTGAAAACATTATGTCAGAAATGTTTAGCTGCCAGAGAAGAAAATTATATCTGGAGTTATGATGAAAAATGTAAGGAACAGAAAGGGAAACTTTATGCTGTTATTTATAACTATGTTATGGCCTTGTTTTTAATGTTAGCTGTCCTGATTTCTCTTGGTTTAATAAAAAAGAGTAGTTGAAAAAGCTACAGAAAAAGATAGCAAACATGATGAATAGGAGGAACATCTGAGAAACTGAACAAAGATGAGGGATTTTCAACTTAGAAAAGAAGGACAACTGGAAAGTTTGAGCAACATTATGAAGAGCATGGCTGGATAACAGCCACTCAGTGTCTTCTTCAGAACAATGACAAAGCACTGGTCAGGAGCAGGAAGCAGTCCTGTAACAGAGCAAGAATAACACCTTTCCATGAAATGTGTGGTTAAGGTGTGGACATCTTCATCAAAGGATGCTGTTTTCAGTGAGTTTACATGGGTCAAAAAAGCACCTTCTATTTCTATTTCTATTATTTCTATATATTTATATTTATATTTTTCATTTGCCATAAGATTATATTACTACAAATTATTTTAAAGCAACAATTGTCAGAATTAATTAAATAATTTTTAAAGTTTTATATAATTACTTCTATTCCTTCACTAGGAAGACATATTTTAGGATATTAGAACTTGGTTAATAAAGAGGAACACCATGTAAGTTTAACCTTTCTAATTATAATCTACAAAAAATAATGCAAAACCAAAATGATCACAGCTACTTTAACATTTGCTTGCTTCAGTACAAATGCCTTTAGTCATATCTACAGTTAGAATGGCCCATCCCTCATGCTTTTCATAAGTTACAGGGATATTTCAGTGTATCCATCACCATGGCCTTACAAAAGAATTTCAGCCTAAGACTAAGGCATCTCATCAATCATCTCCCATCTGGGATTTGACTCCTTCTTCATTGACCTTGATATCTCCATATTGTTTTCTTTATGCATCTTCACCCTTTCCTTTTTTTTTCACTCAAGAGAGGATTGATGGCTGCCAAGTTTCATCTGTGCTCTTTAAGTGTTAATATCTCAGCTGGGCCTGCAGATGGTTAAGCGATCTCTGCCAGGCATCCAGCACGATAGGATCTCAGCACCCAGGCTAGGACTCAGCGGCAGCGCACCGTAGGCCAGTGACTTCCCCTCCCACTGCGCAGTGGTTGCTGGTGAAACTCAGCTGCAGCAGAGTTTGCAGCTGAGCTCCGCCATGGGCTGAGCTCCGCCATGGGCTTTGCTGGCCGTGCTGGGGCGAGCGCGGCCCAGCCAGCGCTGCAGCAGAGCAGGGCCTGGCCCGGCCCCGCCAGGCCCCGCGGGCCATGCGGTGGAGCAGGGCCTGGCCTGGCCAGCGCCCAAGTACCTGTTCAAAGGTTGGGAGCAAAAGAGCTTTTTCCAGGGCTCTTATTCGTTTTTAAATGTGTTTTCCACAGAGGAGTGTTCAGCTCTTGTAAGCGGTTTAACTGGTGGACAGTATTCAAACTAGCCAACTGATTAGTTTTGTCAGGTCCACAGGAAGCTGCCAGAGTCCTTATAGGGAATCACTTCTGTAGCTTATGGATTTTTGTCTTAGCTGAAAACTAAACTACATTAAATCATGACATAATAACAGAAATGCACTTTTAAATATCTTTATGACTGAGACAAATCACCAAAACCAAAAAAATTTAAAGCAGATGCTTGCATTCTGGAGCAAGTTCATAACTTGATAATGGTGCATATCAGCCATTAACATTAAAGGAGTTGCATTTATGCAAAACAGAAGTTTGGACACTCCACATATTTGTATGAGCTTTTCCCATGTCCTGCTTTGAATTTGCAAATGCCTAATTCCAGAGCCAAATGTGCTTGGTGTCTTAAGTAGAAATACCAAGACAATATGAAGACTTCAGTTATTCAGTATTTTAAGGAAAAAGATTAGTTTTGGTTAGATGCCTAGCTATGAGGGATTCATCTTTTGCTAGTGGTTGCTAAGGACTGGTAGTACTTCTAAATTCTTGCTATTCATTGCTATATTTTTTAAGGAAAGATATTGATGCACCACTCATCTGTTTCGGTCTTGCTCATTCTGTCGTGGCTCTCTCAGTTATGGAGAACTAGATAAAGTTCACTCATTTGAGTTTTGTGTCACTTTTTCTTGCTGGAGTTCTTTGCAATCTGCTTTATATTACTTTGACAATCTAAAGTAGTCTGAAAATGGAAATTAATTTTCTTTGCTGTTCTTTACAGCTAAGAGTTTTCTAAGTTGCCTTCAAAAAACAACAACAAAAAAAAACACCTCAAAAAACCCAAATGAAGCAGGTTGTTATTTTTCAATGGGTTTCAACACTATTCTTTCCAATTTATAAATCATATAATGACTTGTATTTGCAATCGCTTCTGATCAGTTTGTTCTTTTCTACTGGCAGATTTTTTTTCTCTCTCTTTCATCAGTAAACTATTGCAGGTGTCTGATAATTTGAAGAAATAGGGTTCTTCATGCTTTTCTGGTTTATTAAACAACTCCAAATTTTCTCCAGGATTTTTCCACACAATAAATATAGCCCTCTGTATTACTGCAACAGCTCACACATTTCATTTGCATCTGCTCTAGTGCTGTTGTGATTAAGCCCTTTAACAGTCTCAAGATAGCATATGGCATTATGACTTCAGTGTCTCTTCAAACATTTTAATAAAATGTTTTTTCTTGTCATTTAAACATCACTCAGATGATGACACTACCGTTCTGATATTTGTTAACAGTGTTTCCTAAAATGTTGCTGTTATTAGCATGGATCATTAATACATCTTTTTGGGCTGGGAAAGCAATCATATCAGTGTATTTTCTGCTTATGAGATACTGCAGAAATAGATAATTCTGAATTATGCTCAGTTTAATCAGAAAAGTTTTGGAATCCAAAGATTTTTCTTTTGATTTTCAAGGTGTACTAGTGCTTTATAAAAGGCTGTATTTCCTTGGGAAAAAAAAAAAAAAAAAAAAGAAAAACCTTGTAAAACGAAAAGCCATACAAATNAAGTATCAACTATAATAAATTTAGATAAATTTTTCCTTCTTGTATTGATTAATTGATTGGCCCATTGGAATTATTTGAATTTACGAGCCTGTGTATGGTTGGAATTTTCTTGCTTCACAGCTAGTAACTCTGAGCCCTAGTTCACTTTGAAGGTTCCTAGGTATTACAGTGACTCATAAAAAGCAGTGATAATAAAAAAATACCATTGTTGAACTTTGAGATAAGCTATTGTTTTACTGATGAGAAAGTAAATGCATGGGGTAGACATTCTTAGGACTGATTATTTCTGAAACGTGTGATATGGCAGCTCTCTGAAATAAAACATCTATTGAAGAAAAGTTACTTATCAAAGGGAAGCTTGAGCTGAACTGCTGAAAAGAGCAGATTTCAAAGTTGTGTGAAATAGCATTCAGCTTCACAAAATAAAATTGTTAGGAACGTTGGTTCTTTATCACAAAATAGAATCTCCCAAAGGAAATATCAAACACAAGGCAATACCAAGACTGTCACCAAATGTGCTTTCCTCAACATGACAGCTGTAATGGGGCATAGTCTGCTGATTTATCACAGCAGAATATGCTGTCTGTATGAGAAAGAGCAAACTTTATGACAATTCATCTGAGATAAGTCCATTGTGATTCTCTAACACTGTACTAGTCTCTCCCGTGATGTGGTGGCATTTTAGAGCTTGAACAAAGCCAGATACTTCCAATTCCCCTCTCTTTACACACTTGGAAAAGAACCACAAAACCAATGCCCCATTCCCAATCCCTCATTTGCAAGGCATGACAGAACCAGGTGTACTGAAAACTTAAAAATGGGTGATAAACTGGCCAACAAGATGATTGTTCGGAAAATGGCAAAGATAATCCTCCAACCACTGCATAATGGATTGTGTGAAGAAAGATGCTTACAGTAAGAACTAAAAGTATATGCTTGATTTCCGGTTTAACAAGATATGTGTAGAACAGATACTCTGCAATCCAGTATTCCACAATGAAGAAAAGAGTTTAAAAGTATTGGTTAAAAATTAAAATAAACCTTGATAGTCATGACATCAAATTAAATTTCTTTCCTTTTTGTGTGGTTCTGAAGTAATTTCTTTCATGAAAAATAATGTTTTTTTGAGATTAGAAGCTTGAAGAAAAGGGACTGAATAAGCAAAAGAAATTAAATTAATACAACTACATCCTAACAATATCAGCTGGTTTGTGATTCAACTCCAAACCCAGTCATTTAAAAGAAAAGCATCTTTTTTAATAATCACCCAAATTTCTTTTGTGAGTGTTGAAAAGAGAAGGGGACCTCTGAAGTTTTGTTCAAAACTGACCTTTAAAATAAGTGAAATTAAATCTCATTTTCAAGATGCCTTGGCTTGTTCATTACTATACACAGACTAGTGAAAATATTTCAAATCAAACAGACTTTTAAATAACTGAAAGTAGGTGAGGCAAATTCTTTTTATGTTGAAACAATAGATTTTTTTCATCATCCATCATTTTCAGTAGGACCAAGTAAATCTATCTAGAACAGTTTCTTGAGTTACCAGAAACAATGTCAAACACTGGATGAGAAGTCAACATTTTTTAAAATTCTGTAGAAGAAATGTCCCATAATTTCCATTTAATTAAATGGGGGCTTGCTGCATTTGCTGTGTGTGTATAGCGACTGCTGCAAAAAGGCTCCATTTGGAGGCTGAAGTCATGCTATGAGACCATTCAAGCTCCTGAAATCCTGTTTACTACAAGAGGAAAGTTTGGACATCCCAGAATTATCCTTGAAGACAGAAGTTTCACTTTTAAGAATGGAAAATGACTGTCCATAGTTGAGTTGGTGGTTTAAATGCATCAATGCATTTGAAATACGGATCACTGCCAATTCATGTGTAAGTTTTTGAAATTTAAACAGCTTTTTATCTGACTTTACCAATGCAGGAAAATTGATTCATTATTTGGTTATTAGTCTGATGTTCACTTGAACTTTTTTGTTCCATCTTTGAAATTCAAAATAATTTAGAAATAGCATAAAATGCAGCACTACATAATTCATAACCTTTAAATGTTCAGTATTTTAATTTAAACTCCATTTGTTTGATAAATATCTTTTGGGATTTAAAGAAAGAAATAGAGGTAAGGCTATATGTATTCCAAAATAAACAAAGCACATCCAGGAGGCATTTTGATTTGTGGGGCAAAAAGAAAGTGACTAACATGACAAATGCCAGCAATTCATGTGATGTGAGTGACCGGAGGATTGGGCTAACCTTATGGAATTCAGTAAGGAGAAATGCCTGCTGGTGGGTCACAATAACCCAGGCAGAAAGTAAATGGCTAACTGGCACTTCTACTGAAATACACCTGGAGATTTTGATGGACATCTGGTTGAATATGATATAATAGCACACTTTCACCATGAGCAAAACAAGCTGCATACTGAGACACATTAGGAGATCTGTGGCAAGCAGATCCTAAAATAAAGCAGTTATTCTCATCATAAATTGTCAGTTACTGAAATACTTCCTGTAGTTCTGAGACTCCAGTTAAAGAGGGGTTTGGAGAAACCATCAGAGATCCAGTAAGGGAGCTTGCAAGGAGGACTAAAGAGATGTTCAAGTTTACTCAAGCAGGAAAGAGGAACTAAAGAAGTTTCTAGTAGTCTGAAGCTAGTAGTGACAGGCCAATAGCCAGTGAAGGATTGTTGCAAACAGTGACATAGCAATCTGTTCTTCATAGTGAACAGTGTTCTAAACAGGGACAATGGTCACAAATTGACTTTGGGGCTTTGTATCTATCTGGTTTTGAAAGACATTTATTTTTTCCAGTTGTGAGGGTAGTGCACTGCTCTGTCTGACACCTGGAGATGTTGTCAGATCTTCAGCTTTGGAAATTTCTCAGACTCAATTAGGTGAAGTAATATCTGGAATATTCAGTATTGGTGATAACCCATCTTCCAGCAGGAGATTGGGAGAGATGGGTTTCTGAGATCCCTCCACCTAGAGTGTGACTCTGTGGTTCATTGCTGCAATACTTGAGTACAGTACCACAGAAGATTTTTTTCTTCACAATGGGAACCGATTGATGAGAGGCTAATATTTCTTTCTTTCTGTACATGGGTAAAGAATAGGGAAAAAGTAAGATCTAAGTTTTACCCTTAATTTTATGTACTTGAATGCCTTAAATACTTTTAGTATCTTTACTTGTTCACAAAAAGTTTTCTTTAACTTAATCTGTGTTTATGGACTCAGTACATTATAAAGCTAACTCAGTTAGCCAGAATATGAAGAAAATATAACTGCTAGGACTGCTTCTTCTGCCATTAATTTCAGGTCAATCTTCAATTTCTATAATTTCCTGTTGTATTTCCCATAGCTATGAGATATTACTCTTTTCTTGTCTTGTCTTTCCATACTTACTTTCCCCTCTGCAGCTCCATCTTAATGGCTGACGTAGACTCCAATGGTAAAAGATGTATGAGATCCTATCATTAAAGATTGTAGCACAATGCACAATGTGCAAGGAGGACAAAGGTATTTTTCATAGTCAGAGACATTTTCACTTAGCCTGATTTTTCTTCAAGAATAGGTATTGAAAATATTGGTAGTTGGTACACCTTCTAATTCTCAATGTGCTCTTCCAACACAAGAAGTCCTCTTCGCATCTTAGCTGCTTGAAATAAAGACAGGTGAATATTTTTTTAAGTAATATAAGCTAGGAAAAAAACTTAACAAATATTAATAGTATTAATTGGATAAACAGTCAGGATTGGATTAATAAAAGGGCTAGTAGAAAACAAGAGTTCTCTGTATTTCCCCCCTGTAGGTGATGAAAGATCTCAAAGGACAAGGAGGAGTTTGTCTAATCCAATTTTCTTGAAGATTTTTGAATCCAGGCTTGTTGAGACAGTGCCAAGACATGTTTATTGTAGACATGGAATATTTTGCCTATTAAATTTCCCTACACAGTCACCAGAAGAGTACAGAATTACCACTTTCTTCATTCTGTCATGTGATGGGCAGTTTTGTAACAAATACAGCACTTACATAAAACTAATTGGCCAATGTAATATGTGCTATATAGTTGCTCTTATTAAGTGAAAAGTGGTCTACTAAACAGCAGACTACATAATCCCAAGGCTCTAAAACAAAGCCATGCAACACATTTTGAATTAAAAAGCCAGAAATTAGACGT
Organism: Polioptila caerulea; assembly: GCA_013397295.1. NCBI lineage: Eukaryota > Metazoa > Chordata > Aves > Passeriformes > Certhiidae > Polioptila > Polioptila caerulea. The sequence goes on from VYXF01011907.1 coordinate 285,991, forward strand.
TCAGCATCAACTGGCTCCAATATTCTGTTCCCTTCACAGAAGCCAATTGCTAATATTTCTGAGATACAGTATTAAACTCTTAAATGTTTATTGAATTTGAATCCTGGAAAACAAAGTAATTTTTTTCTTGTCCTGGTTTGATTTTTTTTTAATTAAATGTTTTGCATTGTGGGTCTTCATGAACATGTAATTACATTGTTAAATGTAATTATTCATGAGTAGAGGCAATTACATTAAAAAAATAATGTGTATTATTGGATTTACATAAGAAGCTTTTGCTGACAGAGACTGTAATATTTTTGTTAAAATAGAAGGCTTAATATTAGTCATAGTTACCAGACCATAGCAGATGAGCCACACAGAAAAGCACAGGTACACTTTGAATTTGAAATGCCAGGGCACTCTTTTTACTCTCATAACAGCTGCTCTTGAAAACAGTTTCACTAATTATGAATTATCTTTTAAATAAGATTATCTCATTTAAAGGATAATTTTAAAAAAATGTGATTACACAATTAGTTTATCTTATTTAAATACTAGGCATATTATCCACTTCAAAAGTTATTGTTGCCTTTAAATCAAGATGAACCTCCCTGTAAAGAATATGTTGCTTTTTTGCAGGATGCTGTAAGAGAAACTACTTAGTTTTTGCTGCATTAATACTTAATTGGAAGTGTTTAATTTTGTCTTTCACTTTAAAGTTAGCTGAAAAGCATCATTCTTGTCAAATAATGGCTGTACTAACATTGCAATAATTTTGGGGCAAGATGGAACTCCAACTCTTAAAACTAGGGAGGAAAACTCAGGAGAGTTCATGGGACTAACTTCATTCTGAAGTGTCTTTAGTTGCCACTAGATACGATAATATGAGGTGAGTCAGGCAGCTTACACCTATCCTGGTGGTGACATTGTCTATCTGATCTCAGGTGGGCAAGGTAACCTGTGACAGTGCCAAAATACTAACATTATTGAAAAATTGTTAGGTTTGGGACTTTAACCAGAAAAAGATAGTGAGTTCACAGTGTGGACAGACACAACAAATCTGTCTTAGTCTTGGAAAGGCAGCTCTACAGGCAGCAAAAATCTCATTTTTTATGAAAATCACAATTTTTTCATTTATTTAACAGATGCATTTCAACTGATTCTTAAGACAACTCCATCAGAAAAGTTTACAGTTGAAAATATTTTAAATATCTGGACTTGTAATGAGGAGAAATATTGAGAAAATAAGAAAATCAGCACAGTCTTTATTGTAAAGCAGAAAACATATTAAGTGATACTAAGTGACCTATATTGAGTTAAAATTTGATCAGAAATGGTAAAATGTCATGAAGAATTCTTACCAGCATAATAGACATGAAATCAATGTACTCTACAGCTGCATTTCCTGGTTTCAGCCATGATTGACTGATGACTCAGCTTCATCTGTTACAGTCAACTTTCAATTTACAGAAATATCATTGAACTAATTTCCAAAATGTCTTTATTTAGTCAACTAAATATTGTCTGTTCTTAAGAATTGTGAAGCTGATAAAAATGTATTAGTGTACCGGCAACCAATTTTGCAAATCAGCATAGTACTCAATTTTTTTTAAAGTGTAACTTTGCAATACAATATTTAATCACAACTTCTACATAATTTGAGAAAATTGAGCAACAGAAGTAACGACCTACACCTTGCAAATAGAGAAAAAAAAAATCCTGTTATGAAACCAAGTTGATAATCACTGCTAGGAACTTTCAGATCTCTATTTTCCTTTTACTTGTGTTCTTAAAATACTAGTAATTTTGTTATGAATATCTATTTTTAACATGAATAAAATCTATGCACTAGGTAATAAAACTGTAAAAGCCTAGCACAAATTCCCAAGGTATGCAGCCAAAGTCACATAAAATATTTCAAGTCTGGGGGAAAATCTTAGATTTTTGTATGGCCTTTCCCTAAGGCTTTGTTATAAGGGGAACATAATTTTTGGCTGAAAATTGTTTAAATACATAATTTGTCTCTCACTAAAACATGTATATGGTAATGAAGCAGTTTCTCCCATCAATTTGAAAGAAAAAAAGAGGCAAAAATATTTTAGGCTAGAAATTACATCCTCCCTTCCCTAGAAATTTATTTGAATTTGAAACCAGAGGTTTCTTCAATCATATTTCCTCTGTCATCTCTGTGCTTCTTACGTCTCTTATTCCTTCCTTGTCTGCTAACTCCAACCTGTTTTTACAGTTCTTCTGGTAGATTTCCATTTTTCCTTGTTTTCTCAGAATACTACATCATTTTGTGTGAAGCCCTTTTCTTGAAAGCCCTGTGGCTTTAATTAAATCTTCTGCATACTCAAACGTTCAGCTAGATGCACCTGACTCCAGGACTGGTACCTTGCTCTTCTCTTGGCCCTTGGCTTGTTCTTCTAGTCTGCTTCTGAACAAAGGGCTTTGTCTGCTTCTACACATGTACACACACCCACACACTGCATTGTCTATAATTTCATGTGTGAAATTAAGAAAAAAAAAATGTTTGCTAAAGAGTCACATTTTGCTGTACAAATAAGTAAAAGATAGCATACTGCAAAATAATCTAATCTGAGTATACAACCTGAAATACAAAGTGGAAAAAGCACTTGGTAAATAACTTTTTTACAAAGGTTATCCAAAGGTACCATCACTGCATTTATCTGTTTGTGGAATGTCTGCTACTATTTTTTCCCACATGTTCTCATTGATAGTTTTTCACATTTTCTTTCTGAAGTGAATTAAAAAAAAAAAAGTCTGTTTGGAACTTTGTTCTACTTCTGTTACAACTTCATGGTCTAATTCTTTGGGGTAGGAAAATTTATATGGATCTAGTATTCACATGTTCATGTGAAAGGAAATAATAATGGATGAACAGCTGTATCTGAATTCTCTACAATCTATGTCTTGCAACCTCACGTCATGGTAAATGGTGATATTTATTTTCCTATTCTCATTATCAAAAGAACAATTTTTAAAAATAGTGTGATAGCAGGAAATCAGCATTTTCTCTCAGTTTTGTTAGGGTATGAGAGGAGAAGAACTTTTCACTGTCACCATTTCATGATCTGGGTCTAAGGATGATTTTGTTGTTGTTGTTGTTGTTGTTGTTGTTGTTGTTGTTGTTGTTGTTGTTGTTGTTGTTGTTGTTGATAGAATTAGTCTCCAGTTTCCATTCATTTTTTAGTAACGATAGGGTGGAGAGGTGTTAGTATTGAGTAAGTTTGGGGTTTAGATTGATTTTTTCTTGGTAAGTGGAATCCTTAGGGGTTGTTTGGGGTTTTTTTTTAACTATATGTGAAGACTTGGCCCTGGCTGTTAAAATAATGGGCTACCTTGGTGAAGCTGGGAGCTGGCAGTGTGCCTCTTCCCACTTGGCCAGGGATGCTGTATGCATGAGGACATCAAGTAGCCAGTGACAAAGAGCTGCCCTTGAGCAAGACTCCAGCAAACTCTGAGTCATATCATAACTTTGAAATATATGGTTTTTGCTTTTCATACACACAGGATTTGATCCTTTCTTAATGAGCACAAACTGTTACTGGTCGACTTATTCCCAAGCTGCTGAATTAAATTCTAATTTAAGATTCCTGCTGGGCATGCATGTCAGTGGTCGGTATGGGAATTGTGTAGTGGAGATGATCCCAATATTCCTCCCAATTTCAAATATTGAAGAGGTATATGTAAGCAAAGTACAAATGGTTCCTGCTTTTTCTTTTTAAAAAAAAATGTATTTCAACACTAGCTACTAAGAAGAGAGGCATAAGTCAGCCTTGCTGCTGCAATAATCTTTAAATCAGTTTATTTGTTACTGCTCCTACCTTACAGTTTTGAGATTGAATAATATGTTAAGCGCTTTGAATTTCACACAGTTCAAATTTTTAAATGCTTGGAATTGTACTTCCCTTAAAAATGTTGTCTAACCCCCATTTTCCGAGGGTTTTAAGCCCTTAAGAATCCAGGGAAGGAACTTGCTCCAGTTTAGGACAACTCTCTGAATGAAAATGTGATCTGTGCATGTGTGAGAGGTGTTGGAGCTGCTGCAGCCAAGAGACAGCTGGTCAAAATGCTCATTGTAGCTTAACGATCAGCTGAGCTCACCACACAGACACATCTGGTGGCAGCTGGCTGAACAAACCCCTTCAAAGGAAGAAAATGACCTGGTTATGGATGTGTTAGTATTTTAGAAGTAATCGTTCTGAGAGTAACGTTTTTTATTTTATTGAACACCAGAGGGCATGTTTCTACAGAGGGAGAAATGCCTTGCAAGCATGTTAAAGCACTTCTGAAATACCATCACATTCATGGTGTCAAAAGTGGGGCTGCTTTACAGCATCACAGAATCTCTCAGGCTGGAAGGCACCTCTGGAAATCCTTTAGTCCAATCCCCCTGCTCAAGAAGGTGCAGATGGTTCTAGACCATGTCTCTTGTTATATTAATGGCTTTATATGTGGTTTTGATGTGTTCTCAATGTGAAGTGACCATCCTATTACACTGTAATTTTACATCCTTTTTTTTAATTCCTGTTGAGAATGTTTCAGTAAATTCTTTCTAATGAATTTTCTTCAGTCACCTGCAGTGATGAGCGGTCTAATATTACTTTCACATCTGTTCAGTTTTTAGGGTAACTTACAATACCAAGCGTTACTTCTTTCATTCTAATCCTAAATTAATTTTCATAATTTATGCTAGTAACTCAATGATAGTACTTCTAATATAAAATCTAAATAAGCTGCTCTCATCATCAAATATAATAATTCTTGTGTTAGGACTTAGCAATTAAATAAGTCAGTAGAGCTAAAGGAATTAATTAAAAATATAATTATCATAATTTTCATATACTTAAGCAGATAATGGGAATAAATATAATGAAAAATTATTGAAAATTAAATATAATACTTTTTCCTACCTACAGCATATTTTCTTGCTTTAAAACTAATTTTATTACATTTAAATTAATAAAAGTTTTGATTTATTATTATACATTAGAGTCATGTGTTAAGCAAGATTCTGGCCGTAGTTCAGGTACTGATATCCTTTTAGGTTTAGATTAAAACATCTAAGTTCCCTACTTAAACTTCCATTTTCACTGCATGAAAAACGCTTATTTACAGATGGATAATTTTCAAATTAGTGAACTGTTGAAACACACAAAATAGATACCTTAAGTTTTCTCTTGAAAACTTTATTTAACAGTTCTCTTTAAATATAAACTAAGAAGAATGTTGGTTAAATCAATTTGTTCCTTTAAGCCTTTAACAATATCAGGGATGTTTGAATTTTGAATCAATATTTAGGTATGTAGACAAGAGAGTTATCTCCACTTTTTCCTTGCAGGCACCACTTCTGAGATTTTCCTGTATTTTTGTCTGCCATGTTGACTACCAACCCACTCTACTAATTTTCATAGGGTATATTTTCTTGGAGACTAAAAGTAAACCACGGTTTGCTAATTCTCTAAAAAGCGTGTCCTGGGCAGCTCTAACGCCTTTCCTCTAATTGTTCCTTTCTTCTGAATAAGACTTTGATGCATAAGATAAACATCCCTGTTTAAGAACTTATAGATGTTGTTCTTCATCTTTAAAAGACAGATGGATGTACCTATCCGAGCAGCAGGAGAATTGATCCATGCTTTTTCACTGCACACAGACAAACAGGGCTGAGTTGCACAGATTTTGAGAATCAGATTTCTCAAGTCTTGCTGGCAGTTAATTCTATCTTCTGCTGCTCAGGCATTGAAGTAGGATCTTTATTTCCACCTTTACAAAAGATCACTTAATATTATACGTTACACAAACAGGATTTCTTATATGCATTAATAGCAAATTCAGTAAACTGAAGAGTAGACTCTAAACTATGCTTATTTTTTTTTGCATTTCAGCACTGTCCAGAGCTGTCCCATTTTTTGCCCTTGTCCTAAGGCACTTCTCAAATTAGCTCTGATCTAAGTGACTCTGTTGCCGCTTCTGTTGCAGTCACCTAGAAGTAGAATGTGTTCCTGCCAAATAGCTCTTGAAATCCCACTAAAAGCATAGAATTTTAAGTGTTCAGGGCAAGGAATGACTATAATTCTCTGACAGATCTTTGAGGAATCAAAGAAAAAACTGAAAGACTTCCTAGGTAATTTGCTGAATATATATTTTGTTTATCTGTGAAATCCCCTTTCAATAAGCCAACTCCAAACATGAGTCAAAGGTGCCTGGTAATCGTTTGCACAAGCTCTTCAATTTCATTTGTACTAAAATTAGGTTCCTCAGTAGTTCTAGAGACACTATTTGTCCTTGAAGTTTATCAGCATCCTTTGAAAGAACAGATAAATAGAAAAGCTTTGATTTCAGCAGTGATTTAAAAAGCATAACTACAACATAAAACATTCTTTTGTAAATACAGATTTAATAAAGAAAATAAAATTTATTGGAAAATTACCAGGAATAACAGCATTTCTATAACACATTTGATCTGGCTACCATTTAAAAAAAAACACTTTCAATAGTGTTTTTTACAGAATGCTGTAGTTCATAACTCTATAGGCTGAAGATCAGTGCACAGTGCCTGTATAATGTCCATGGATAACCATAACAGTGTATACCAAAGATAATGTGTTTACAAAGGCTATGGGTGTTGTCAGACAAAAACATTGCTCAGCAAGAGTTTGTACAAATTTCATAAAAACTCTGCTAGACATATTTCAATAGTCTTGACACTGCAGCATGGCTCAGCACATTCATTATTAAAATACCTCATTTCTGAGCTCAGGTCTCTCCTGGTTTTCATTCTGCTATTCACTTCTTGATGACATCTGTCACCTCCAGTAGGTAGTGTCTGTATGCATGACTAATGGAAGAGCTATCTGTTTAGGCTGGTACATTTTTGACATCCCTCTTCTTGCTCTCCGGTGTTAGTACATTAATCTGTAGGCAAGAATTTCACACTTTTTTAATCCTTCATAAACTTATCTATTCATGTGATTTGCTTCCAGCACAGACACAATCATTTCATTTTCTGAGTGAGAGATTCCTCAAATGACTCTGGTGACAATGACAAGAGCAACAAACTTCATCTCACTTTAAATTAGTCGTTACTATTTACGATAATTTCCACACAATAAATATTTGAGAGGCTTCAAATAGTTAATGACTGATGGGACAAAACCCTTTAGAACATGCATCTCAAAACAGGTTGTATCTGTAAAACTAGCACTAGCAAAAGATATATTATTATAAAAGTTACTAAAAAAGCAAAACTCAGATATTTTATAAATTTCGTAATTACAAAATGAATGTGTGTAAGTGCATGCTTGTGTATGCATATTTGTGTGCCCTCCTTCTTGATAATTTTTAACCCTTTTGTGAAATTGTTTTATAGGAATCTGGGAGATAATTAAAATTATTAGAAGTTCACAATTGTAGTAGGCTTTATATGTAAGAAACCCTCCTGACACTTGGGCTACAGGCTATGCTGACTCTTAATAAATCACATTAAAATCTCAGCAGAGCATTCTTATGGATACTTCAATAACAAGAGTAGTGTTACTACTACCAACCACTTCAGAAACCACTGTTCAAAAAAAAAAGCCTTACAGAAATATTTTAGCCATATTTTTTTCACAGACACAGGGACTGCTGGATTAAGCACTAAAGCCAAGAAGGGATGATAACTAGTAATAATCAGAAAGCATTTGCAGTGCAAAGGGATACTAGTCTTGGGTAGACTATTAAACCTTACAAATCACAGAGAGGGCATGCCTTTTTCTTGATACTTTGTCCTGAATGAAATAACTTGTGATTTATTTTTCATTGCACACTTTCATAAGCCCAAGCTGGGATCAAAAATAGTATATATTCAGAATCCCTAAAATAAATTAGAGTGATGGAAAAAAGAAAGACTGAAGGAAATCTGCTTCCTTTTGAGGGGGTTGACAGTTCAGGTTTTCAGTTACAACTCAGTCTGATTTGGGTATGGTTTTTTGTTTAGGGCGACTTTTTTTCAAGTGAAAAAGGAATACTTCAAATTTCAGGATATTTACTCCAGAGGAAAATATCTGTTATGATTTATAATATAGTGAACAGGAAAAATGAAAAATGGAAGTTAGAAGAATATTTTTAAAAATAAGCTTGAAGTTGTCTAAAAACTAGAGGAGAGGTAGAAAACAATTTTATTTAATTCTAGGCCTTACATTTTTTTAGCTTTACAGCATAAACTTTTATTGAGTTATTTCTATATGAAACTAAAAACTAACATTTTGCTGGGGAAAATTAGAATGTAAGTTTATCTTATATTCAAATTGTTCCCTCCTAATTCTTGTTTTGAAGGTTATGCTTCATCTGTCTTGATATTAAGACAGAAAGGGAAAAAGCTAAGGAAATATCTAGTCCATTAAAAAATTTACATGAATATTATAAAATTATTTCTAATTTGAATTGTGCAAGATATATATTTGAAATAGTGGGTACATATTTTATTGTAGCTATACAAAATTCAGTGGTATTTTGTTTGGAAGTGTCTAACTAAACCGTAAGACAGTGTTTGAAAGCAGAAGGAATAACTTTGACAGAAACTTCTGTAAAATGTTGTATGTTAATGTAAACCACCCTACCTGTTGCAATGACCTCAGCTTGAACTCTTTCCAAGTTTCCAGTTGTTGATAAATAAGAATTTTTTAAACAACACGATAGAGTTTATATCATAGAACTATAGAAACATAGAATGATTTGAGTTCGAAGGGATCTTAAATATAATCTAGTTCTGACCCCCCTGCCATGGCCAGGGACACCTTCCACTAGTCAGAGCTCTATCCAGTCTGACTCCTTGGGATGAGGCATCTACACCTACTCTGAGCAACCTGTTCCACTGCTGCACCACCCTCACAGCAAAGAACTTCCCCCTAATACCTAATCTAAACCTACCCTCTTTCAGTTTGAAACTAATCCCCCTTGTCCTGTCACGACAGTCTCTTGTGAATGGTCTTCCTTGTGGGTCTCTTCAGGTAATGTGAGGTCACCCCAAAGTCTTCTCTTTTCCAAGCTGAACAAACACAATTATCTCAGTCTTTCCTCACAGGAGATGCGTTCCATCCCTCTTATTATCTTTGTGACCTCCTCTGGACTTGCTCCAACAAGTCCATGTCCTTCCTTTGCTGGCTGACTGGTTGATACTTCCACAGTCCTCCTTTTTACCCTTTCAAAATATGGGCACAATGTTTCTCCTTTTCCAGTCTGCTGGGACTTCACTTGACTGCCATGACTTTTCAAATATCATGGAGTGTGGCTTGGCACCTACAGCTGCCATTTCCCTCAGGACTCTGGGATGCATCTCAGCTGTTCCCATCGATTTATGTACATTCAGGTTCTTCAGGTGGTCACAAACCTGATCTTTACTTACAGTGGGAGGGACTTTGCTCCTCCAGTCCCCATCCCACTGTCCATCNTCCTACTGTCCATCCACTTGAAAAGCGTAGGAAGAGAGGCTATCACTGAAGCCCTAGGCAAATATATTGTTGAGTATCTCAGCCTTTTCCTCATCCTTGTTACCAGTTTTACAGCCTTGTTCAACAGGGATCATTATTCCTTCTTTGACCTTCCTTTTTTTGCTAACATACCCATAGAAGCCCTTCTTGGTATTCTTTGTGTTCTTTGCCAAGTTCAGCTCCAGCTTTGCCTTGGTCTTTCTGACCCCATCCCTACACAGCTGTACTTTGTGTTTATACATTTTCCCAGGACGTCTGTCCCAGCTTCTGCTGCCTGTGCATCTGCTTCTTTCCTGTTAGTTTCTCCAGCAGGTCCCTACTCAGCCATGCTGGTCTCTTTCCTTCCTTGCCCAGTTTGCTCCTGGGGACTGTTAGCTCCTGCATCTGTGGAATAACTCCTTAA
>VYXF01011909.1:0-22290 GCA_013397295.1 Polioptila caerulea
CCCAAAACAACCAAAAAACAAAAACTATTTTTAAAGTGCATAGTTTTAAGCCTTGGACACATATGACCTAAGGAACCTTTTTTTTTTTTTTTGTTTCCTGCTTTTCAGCTTTAGTCTTCTAATTAAAATTTCAATTTAACTTGCAGTTAAAATTACTTTAATTTGGTTACTTTATTATTATTTTTTTTTTTCCTAGAAATTCTAGAACTAGATCACTCACTTCCAGGATGCAACAGAGAGTTAACTCAACCGGGTCAAAGAGTGTTTTATCACAAATTCATTTCTGTAAGAATATATAGGTTCCTATACTGAGCAAAAATATAAGTTAAATATAAAATTATTATTCTCAGTACTGATGTGAGGAGGAAAGATTCATGTTGTGGAATATATAACTGGAAACTGCTGGCAGAATTCACAGGAAATTAGTTCAGTGGAGCAAACAATCTTTTTTTTTTTTCAGTGTTTTATTAATTCATCTGTTGTACCATGTTGTATTGATGGAAATGATCATTGTAATAGACATTTTGATATTTTAATTTAGCAATTGATGACAATCAGTATTTACTATAGAAAAGAGGGGGGTTTACAACATACTTTCCACATAAATGTGTTTTTTTACTGTCATATTTTTATATTTTTCTTAGCAAATTGTTTAGAAAAATATTTCTATGTTTCTCCTTTTACATCTTGCAACTAGTGATTGATTTGAAAATTTTCTTCTATGTAATTTCCTTTAAAATTGTAAAAATATTATGAATCTGGACCCATATCAATCATATTTTCCCTTACTGAAACTCCAGCTAACATGAGAATCCTACTTACTCTATCTTCTGCCTTGGGTTATTCTTCAGGTTATAGCTGCAACAGATTGCTAATATAAAGAACATTAATCCACTATATAATTCAATCTGATGTCATCATCATTACCAAGAAATTTCTGTGGTTAACTGCTCTTCTAATGCATTTCCATTGTGTCAGCTTTACACTCCTGATCACTAAGCTTTGACTCCACTGTGCGTATACATTTCAGATTTGTGATTTCATTCCTAGACTCTGAAAGGATTCAACAAATGTTTGTAAATGTCTTGTTGCTTATCTATACATGCCCCAATTTGCACTAAGCAACCTTTCAAGTTTGTACCATTTTAGTTTCCCCAGAAACTGGTAGGAGTTACCAGCCATGGCTCACCTGCAGCCTCCAGTACTGCCCTCACTAATGTGGATGTCTAATACCTGGAAGGTGTGATCTAGGGCAGTAAATAATGTAGTGAGGGAGATAATACAAGGAAAGCCAACCACATTGGCTTCCCAAGTCTGGGATACTTACTTATGTGCATAGGGTGTGTTGGAATGGAAGGGTATAAAAATCTTATTGTATTCAGATTTTTTCTGAAACCACATGACAGGAGATCTGAATGCAGTTTTTCAGAATTATTCCCTTCATGACCATGTTGATGACAGAAATGGTAATCCTACACTTCCATTGCTGTCAAAAAGAATTTTTGAAAGGGATGACAAGAATGCAAGGATAAAATGACAAACATCTCATTAAGTCCTACTCTACTTCTAGGTATGATTTGTACCAAAAGCTTGTTTAAAGTATTTATTATTTTTCCTTTTTAAAGAGTCATTACAATTTTGGAGATATTTGAGTGATGGTGATTACATAGTCACTTCTGATAAGTTTATTAAATGTTTGCTTAAATATTTCACTTATTAAATACTTCGCAAAAAATGTAATAAGTGAAGCTATAAAACCAGGTATTTCCTCTTTATTTTGAAGGAGTACTTTTTATTCCTTCTTCAAAGCATGAAAGTCCTTATGAGTACATCTCTGTTTTCTTGGAAATGGAGCAAGAAGAGAAGTGACCTCTGTGAAAGGTAAAAGTGTGATTCAGGCTGGATAGGCCAGAGTGGCTGAGGCTGGAAGGGACTCCAGAGGTCATCTTGGGGCACGTGCAGTAGTGTCACTTCAGGCTGTGTGTGCTTGTGGGGAACGATGACTCACTGCTTGACCTCATGAGGTACCAAACAAGATTTTTAGTGTTAAAAACTGTTTTGATTTTGACACATACTTCACTGATTGCAAGAAGTAAAGAGTAATTATGAGAAGCTGAAGTGCTTGAAAGATTCCTTTTTATGTTTTCACCTTTGCTTCACACATCAATCTGAAACATCTTTCTGCAGTGTAGTTTGAAGAGGAAAGGCAAAAAAAAGTAGACTGACACTCTTGGACTCCATGGGTGTTTCATTTTTACTCTCATTAATTTATGCATTTGCAATTGTCATTGTCATTAAAAATCATTATTGCTTTCGAACTGGTATATCTCAAAGGCTGAATTAACTGCAATTAACTGTAGATGTAAAGTGATTTTTTACTTGCTAAAAATAGTTATAATGTAACATTGACTTTGAACCTGGAGGCTAATTGCATCATTTTAGAAATAACAAACCCCAGAACTTTAACACATTAACTGTAATTTACTCCACTAACATATACAAATTGAAATCTTTTAAGTGTATTTAAATTGACTTTTAATTTTTCTTATTTCATCTTGTATGCTTTATTAAAAAGCATTAAGGGATCTCGAGGCCAATATTTCTCTGAAGTATATCAACAGACACACAAGGCTAATTTAAAAACATTTCATTTTATTTCCAATAAGAGGTTGAACTATTTATAAAACTCAGTAATTCACTTGTAATGAGGATCATAAAGCTCTTTACTATTTCTGTGAAACATCTCTTGCATTTTGTTACTACACTCCCTTTTTTCCCCTGGTTTTCTTCTTTTTTTTCTTGTGGTTGATATCTGCTAATAGAGGAAAGGTTGCTTTTATAGATGTTTACAGAAGAGAGAGAACTTTTCATCCTGACTGGAGGCTTTGAACATAATTGTACAGTAACTCAAAAAAAAGTATTGAGCACCAACAGGAGAGGAAAGAATGTGGGCAGGTGTCATCAAGCAGTGGTGTAGTGGCACAGAGACATGGGTTAAAGTAGTAAGAAAATAAAGATGAGGAAAGAGAGAATGATCAAAAGTGGATTTTTTTATGAATAAGAGAAGAAATAAATTTCTTGTAATACTGGAATCGACTTGCAGTAAAACAAGTAATTGTCTAAAATGTGAACCTGTTCTGAACCAGGAGAAATGTAGGAGCATATATTTTGTGGGAGCTTAGCCAGTTCCATTAACTCTCTTGAGTGGGGTCCTCTGGATCAGACCTAGATGAAGAGATAGTTTTGAGATGAGAAAGGCAGAATTTCCGTGTCTCCTGCATTGTGCATGGGACGTGCCCGTCCAGCCCTCAGTGAAAGCTCCTGTGCTTTGGAGCCACTGTCCATCAGAAGGTGGTACCAGTGGGTACCCCCTCAGGGCTCCTGAGCTTGTCTTGCATGGAGACCCAGAGTGGAAGAGTGATGTGAGGGTTAACCTTAAACAAGGTCCATCTCCCTGGGAGAGAGTACAAGCAAACACAAGAGAGGGTGCACACTTTCAGGGGCTGGTACTGAGACTCCTCTCCATCATATGATTGACACCATCAACCTCAAAAGCATGACTCTTACATAATCACTTTGTATAAATAAGTGTATGAGTATTCTTATTAGTCAGCTGCCCGATTTGTCATGACTTTCTCTTCAGTTAGTGATTCACCAGCACTCATTGGTGTTGACACTGACTTGGCTTCTTTCTGACACACTGTGAGTAACAATTGATGTTTTGTCAACAGAAATTATAAATTCCTATTTCTTTTCTTTGTTGATATTGCTAATCATAATACTACTCTTTATTTTGTGGCTTTAATTTCTAAGACCTTTAATTATCTCAATTCATCTTTCTAGACATAATCCACTTGCAAAAAAAAAAAAATCTTTCCTATTTTGATAAATTAAGAACTCATGCATTTTTAAAACACTGTGTAGTAAAGGAAACATGATTTTGTATACCAGCAATATTTGCACCAGTTATCTGCCTCTCTTTAGTTATAAAAATAGGATCTCCATGCTTGCTTTTGTGCTATTTAAAAGTTAGCTTAATGAAAATCTGGTTTTCAGAAACTTTGATAAATGCCTTAGAAAGCAGTGAAGGAAAGCCTGAGAGGAGAAGCTAAGTGTACAGTACTGGGCTGAGAAAGTGACTCTGTCTGTCATGTTTGAATCTTAAAAGTTGATTATGTTTAATGAACCATTCTGAATTTTTCCATGAAAAGCTCGGTAGCACCTTTCTCTGTAGGGTACAAATGTGAGGATTTCTCTAATAAGAAACACCAGGACATTTTATAGCAAAATTGATAAAATTAATAGTAATAAATCAGCAATGGTCCATCTAGTCTTCATAGTCCAGATCATTGATATTCACCCCAAAATTCTCAAGGAACTCAATCATGAAATTACTGACTGCTGGGTTTACTATATAATGTACTACTTAAATTGACCATGGGGTGGTAAATGAGATGTTCAGTTGATTTTTTTTTTAAATGGCTCCAAGTGTGAAACAAAAAGGAATATAGTCCTTTCCAGACTGCTAAAAAATTATGAGGAACTGTATCAAAAGCTTGAGCTAGTAAATTAATGGAAATATATGATGATAGAAGGGAATGCAGTTTTAGCAGAAGGAAGCCATTCCTCATTACTCTGTTAAAATTCTTCGAAGGAATCATTGAGCATTTGGATAGCAGGATTCCAACCAAGTGTGTCTAGGTCTTCATTGGTGTTTTGTTTTGGAGTAGCAGCATTATTTTAAAGAATTCCTTTGAACTTATTTATTGTTTGTTTGTTGAGCTCAAAGAGTGGGTTTGGGGAGTTTAAAGTAGATTTCATTGTGGAACATGCTGGAAGCTGCACTTAGGTCCCATCAAAGACACTTGCTTTACTCAAGGTGAGGGGCCCTCTAAGTCTAAATTCATGTCAGGTGTCTGAGACAGTTTTAAACCACATGGGTGAGCCTTTTCAGTCTGGGAGCACTAGTTGAATTTAATCTGGGACATGCTTGAGTTTACCACACCATCATTTTGCTTTTATGATCTCCCCAGATGCCAGGGCAAAGTTGTAACTTTATGGTGCTAAATACTGCACTGGACCTTTAGTGTCCTGTGTCACACCACCTCTTTCAAAAATTGCAAGACTTGTAATCAGCAAGAGGCATTGGAATGAAAAATTGAAAGCTCCTGTTCACCTCAGTACATGTAACTGGAGATTTTGCAAGCATGTCTGCTTATGTTTAACATTACATGAATTCAGTGAAACTACCCATTATGAAAATTACAGCTTTATGTTGCAAACTGTGAGCTGGTAAGTCTGGTAAGCCTGTATTGTGAGGACTTAGGCATATGGGAACCACTGTCTTATAAAAGAAAGAGAAATAAAAGCATTGGATATAAACCCATATGATTATTTTTAATTTTATTTTATTACTCTGCATCACCGAATTTCAATCCATTTTATATTTGCAAATGCTCACAAACAAGCAAATGGTCACATTCTAACAAGCACACTTTAATTGATCATTTGTTTTGTGTTCTAGTTTCAGGAACTTTATGTATTCTGAAAGACACTCTGTTGTGTTTGAGCTCCTTCTCTTAGTGATTTTGCTGTCAAAGTATGTTTCTATAAGGCATTAATTATTTTGAAATAATAATTTAGTTGATTGACTGCAAAGTTTGTGTTCAGAGAAAACAAACTAAATGAAGTGATCCACTTCAGTCCAGAATATTGAATGCCAAATTTCCATGAAGGAGAAATGGTATTTAAAAAATAAAAAAGTAAAAAAAGTGTGGGGATACTGTAACAGTAAAGAAAAAAAAACCAAAAAACAAACATCCACCACAATGACGTGGGTTGTTTTACACTCAGTTTTGTGGTTTTGTTTGAGCTTTTATCAGGTTTGCATGCTTGAAATGTTTAATCTTATGATGGTAAAATCTGCTTTGTAGAAGATTAGTTTCTTAAAGTGTCAATAGAATCCTATCCAGGAATTTGTTACTTCAAAACAATTCAGAGCAAGCACTTTTAATCATATTTAAAATATTTTTGAAGGAGGGGGTTCCAGCCTCTACACTCACAGTACATGGGCCCTCAGTTGCATCATTTATTCAGAATAAAATATAGGAGTTGAAATTTTAGACAGCATAGCCAGAAAGATAATGTTGGCATCTTTTTAACCACTTTCATTCATGAGAGGCTTTTCATCATATCATGTTGCATATTACAGTTTTCCTGTGCAATTCATGTCTTTGTCTGTGCTTTACATAGCTCTGATGTAGGAAGGTGATTCTCCTTCTCTGTTCTTGTGAGACCCTACCTGGGGTACTGTGTCCAGCTCTGGGACCCTCAACACAAGAAAGACGTTGACCTGTTGGAATCAAGTCCTGAGGAGATGGAAGAAGGAAGATGATCACATGGCTGGAACACCTCCTTCTGTGGAGACAGGCTGAGGGCACTGGGTGGCTCAGCCCGGAGAGGAGAAGGCTCCAGGGAGACCTTAGAGCCCCTTCTAGTGCCTAAAGGGGGGCTGCAAGAGGTCTGGAGAGGGGATTCTCACAAGGGCATGTATTGGTAGGACATGGGGAAGTGGCCTGAAGATGGAATAGGATAGATGTCGATTGTGTATGAGGAAAAAGTCCTCTACTGTGAGGGTGGTGAGGCACTGGAACTGGTTGATAGAGAGGTTGTGGATGCCCCATCCATGGAAATGTACAAAACCAGGTTGGAGAGGTTTTGAGCAACCTGGTCTGGTGGAAACTGTTCCTGCCCATAGAAGGATTTTAAAACTAGATGATATTTAATGTCCCTTCCAACCCAAAGCATGATAAGGCTTCCATTATATCAGTGGCTGGGAATATGTTGGTATTTGCAATCCCCAATAATGTGAGGCTGTTCATATAATAAAGGCACTGTATACAGTGGCTCCTCTGCATTTTCCATGCTCTTTTTCGCAGAAAGAAGAAAAGTTCACAGAAATTGATGTGTTACTAGATCCCATTTGCCGAATGCATGACTTTTAGTCTTTCAGTTGCCTTTATTCCATTTTCTCAACTACTAGATTTACCCTTTTCCTAAAAAAGTAAATTAGTCAATGTAAGGGGAAGAAAGGCATTGACAGGTTCTTCTAGCTGAAGTTCTTATAAATAATTTACTTTCTGCTCCCTTTCCTTCCTCACATGAATAAATTGTAGGAAATGCAATGTGACAGCCCCCAAATTGATACATGGCATGATCTAATGGATAAGGTGGCTGTTTATTGAATGGATATCTGCACTGGACACATCTGCCACTTTCTCATGAGATCTCATTTTCTTTCTGATTTTTACTCCTTTCTATGTTCTACAGGGCTCACTGAAGTAGAATTGTTTTTAAGAGTTTGAAAATATGAAATATATTGACATGGAGAATGTTTGGTTTATTTTTTTGTCTCTGATACATTTATTTGTCTCCTAAATGTGATTATAAATGCTGATACAAGTCTCCTTCAGAATAGATATCTACATTCTGATCCCCAGAACAGTGCTGATTCAATATGGAGAGTGGGTAAAGAAGGCTGGTGAGAGAGAATGAAATTAAGAGTAAGAATTTTTAAATTCACAGTATAAAGTATGACAGAGAAAAGGAGGAAGGACCTCAAAAGACAAATGTCCATGATCATTATTACCTGTAGAGTTACTAAATCACATGCTGTCTATAACCAAGCATACACATATTTTGCCCTTGAGCTGCTGTTCTGAATGCAAGTCAAAGAAAATTAAAGGGTATTTATAATAAATACTTCATTTTCAGAGGAGAGATACTTCATGTATTGAAATACAGCTGTGCAACTACAGCTGAACATGTTTATTCTCTCTCAGAAAGCTTAAAAAAAATCTCAAGTGCTTTTTGTACTTGAGGACAGTTGTCTGTTGCTTTTTAATATTGTAGGCTTTGAATGCAGAAAATAATGCAAATAGCAGAATCAAAAAACATCTGGGTTGTATTGAATAAACGAAACAGATTTGTTATCTCTGTCTTTCATTGTCAGATGATTTTTCAAGGTGTATTGCTTGAAAGACTTCCTCAAGTCTTTTCCAATTTGATAGCGTAATTTTTTCCAAAAACAAAATTGAGTTTGGAGCCTTAAAGATGGATGCAGCTGCAGACCAAACATGATGTTAAAAAGACTCTTTTCATCTATACATCCAGGAGCATGAAGCTGAAATAGAGAAAAGACAATAGTGCCCTTAGCACTTCTGACAGATCTGTCTTTTTTGGTCCCACAATGGTCTTAATATTAACAAAAGCAGATGTAATAGATTTTATTTATTCCTTGACATTATCTCACGTAAAAAGTCAGAGATCATATTTGATATCTTAGCTGTAGCACCCTGTAGGGACCACATATGAACTGTAAGTCATAAGAACTTTTTTAATGTCCATGAATTTCTCAGTTCTCTCTTCCATTTTATAGGCTTAGGACCTTGCTGACTGTATAAATATACACTTTTGTTAAATGAGTCCATGACACTGGCAAACTAGACCTTCAACCTAAAATGAAGACTAAAATTTAATGGATACTTTCAACTTTATGTTGGATTTTAACCTTTGAGTTGAATTACCTTATTACTGGTTTTCACTAAGTAAATAATGTGATTGTTAATGAATTTCATTTACAATGATTTTATACTCTGCTCAAAGGCAAAATCAGTTGATATGCTAAAACATAAATAATGCTCCAGAGGATATTTTCTTTACACACGTGGTACAATCAAATAGTTTTGTTTTCCTTACATTCTGAACTTACTTGAAGGAAATTCCAGCAAAAAATCAAGGAGATTTCTATTTTGACTGTGCTTTACTTAAGAGTCTAGCATGTTGAGCAGGAATTGATGTACATGGTTCAACAAGGATTCTCTTGTTGCTGTTGTGGAATCTGGTCCCCTTAAAAAACCTTTGCTGGCTTTTGTGTGAGTAATAGAGAGATTCAGCCACTGTGCATGGAGCCGCAAACATATTTTGAAGTCAGTAATTCACAGAGAGGCTATTATCTCTTAGGTTTCCAAGAACAGAAAAAAATCTTCATTGGCAGGAAGATCAGACCATGAAAATTATTGTTATGGTTGATATAATTAGTTTGCTGTATTTGGAGACTTACTCACAAACACATCTTTTAATGTGTGAATACATAAAAATATTTTAGTATGTGAAGATGGCTTGATGCTGTTTTTTGGTCTTTTTAAATTTACCTACTTTTGCCCCTATGAAAAATAAAGGAGGATAGTTTGCTGCAGAGCTGAGAGTCAAAACTGCAGGACATGCTGATGGTGTACCTTAGGATATCACTGATGATGATACTTTTAGTGTGCTTCTATGTGGATAAAGCATTTGAGCTTACTTACATTATCTATTGTACTGAGAAGTCATCTCAGAAAGCTCTGCAGTTTGTGGTCCAGCCCTTGCTTATTGGAAAATACACAAATAATGTATCATATCTCTATTTTGTTCATTAGGCTCTGACAGAGGCACAAAGTTCTGCTGTGAAAGGGTTTCACAATTAATTGCCTTTTCAGAGAATCTAAAATAGAAGCTTATTATTTTATAATTTGACAAGACTAAATGCTGGCATTTTCTGTAATATGTTGTCACCTCTGCAACATTTTAGATCTCTTGTTTGAAGTATTAAATATGAATAGCTTTGATTGTATTTCAAAGTGTTTTGCGTTTTCCCTACAGTGTTGTGCATTTTAAATGAAGGATATTAGGTAAGCGTATTATCCTGCATACATTACTGCTTGTCATACTCCAGTTAAATTCACTGTCTCTGTTTCCAAACACAGTCTGCTCTGTAGTGCTGCAATCAGGAAAAACTGAAAGGCACAGCAGCTCCTAGCCTGAAATAATTACCTTCCCAAAAGTTAGGCCTCTTTCAGCTTCACTGAATTCTGAGATAGAATGTTTGTCTCAAATGTCAATGAATAAGGAAAAAAGAAGCTAAATATTACATCCTGTCAAAGTGTTGTGGGGTTTTTTCGACCTAAAAATGCAACTCAAATACTCAGATCCGTTCCATCAGTGTAATTGGATGCTGCCACAAAGCTTGACCAGATTAGATTCAAAGACTTCTTGTTTCTAATTCCATGTAATGGGTAAAAGAAATTGCTTTAATGTTCTTCAGGTATTACTACCTCCCAGTGTTGGAGTAGATAACTGTTCTTCCTGAATTATCCTAGCGATATTTGGAAAAGTAGTTTTGTTGGAACAACTACTTTTGCTCTTAGTGCGTCTCTGGGCATATCTGTGAAATGAGGGTTAGATCTTTGCACCCATGGTCTGTGCTATGCACAGTTTATGCACCACAGAATAATTTTTTTCTTGCACCAATAGCACGTTCATGCTGAAGGCATAGTGGGACACTTGACTAGTCTCTCAGTCATGAATATGCATTCTGTGGTTGGCAGAATTTTCTGTTAGCAGCAGCACAGAATTCTTATTCAAGATACAATAACACAAGTAAAGAAACTTTATAATAAAGGTATATAAGAGTAATAGAATCGTATAAAATAATATATGTAGAAGTAATATAGAAGTATTTTATATGATTATCTGCTTTGTATTATTTATTGCCAAGACAGGACTCATCCCTAAGGACCTTTTGGTATCTTAGCATTTGACAAAATTGGCATAATGACAGCCCTGCTACTATATGGTATTCTGTCACTTGTTATGTTTTTCCAGAGAGATTTAATTATAATCCAGGAATTTGAATTTCTGTGGGTGGAAACTTGGCAAGCGGAACCTTGCAGGACTCTTCCAATTTTTGAAAACATTAGTTTAGATATATTTGTTGAATTGTGGAAACATTATCTTAATGTGAGTTATTTTAATGCAATTTTATTCAAGACTCTTAAAAATTAAAAGCCGGTACTTGGAATGTTACCCATGTCACTGAAACTGGTGCAAAATATTCAGGGAGCAAAGTTTATTGATTCTACATGGAGTGGGATTGTCCATTAAGAGCTGACTTTACTGTAAGACTTCAGAAAAGATAATGCATAGATTTATTTCCATGTGTTGACCAAATCACTGATAAAGCCTAATTTTTAATTCTTACAATCTAGTGCCTTCAGTGCTTTAAGGTAAGGAAGATTTTTTTCTACCAGAAAAGTCTTTTTTTTTGTCTGGTTGTCTGGGCCAGAGAATTCATTGCTGTAGTGACATAACCAACCAAGAAGAAATGAAAGATCTGTCCTTTTGCTGACAGATCTTCTATGGGCTTCCCAGAAGTCTTCATCTAAATATTTTTGTCCTCAACCCATATTCAGTGTTATTGTACCTTCAGTAAGGATTTTAGATTGAGAGTCCAACATGTTTCCAGTACAGTTTTTTGAGACATACCATTGCTGCAATCCCTGGAAAGAGTGTCAGTGGTATGCTTGCTTGGTGATTATCTATGACCTCTACCAATACAAATGATGAGTCTTATTAAAAATAATCCTTTTGATTCCATTCTTTTGGAAGTGTTTCCATTGAGAGTTGGCCATTAAAATATGAAAGAACTTCAGCGTTTGCATTAATGAAGCTAAGTCCCTGTATCCAGGCTACATAGTTTTGCAAAAGCAGTTTCCAGAACCTTTGATTCATTAAGGACCTTTAAAATGTTACTTACTGCCACAGTTCAATCTACATGTCTCAGAGGCAAATGAATTTGTATTAAGACTCAGCTTAAACACTTCAAAGAGCTTTTCCTACTTGCCTATGAAAAGAAATCCAACATGGATTTGAACCTGGGAAACAAAAAATTTGACAACGAAAGTTTTCAGCTTTACTTCAGCTAAATTCTTTGCACTCCAGATTGAATTATGATTAGAGGATGATTAATCTATTGCTGTTCTGTAGTGAGTTAGTTTTTGGAAGATGTGACATTTCCCTGGTAGTGTCACAGTGTATTTCGAGTGAGTGGGTTTAATGTTGTATATGGTATAGAAACCCACTCCTAAACTACCTCATGTGTGTGTGTGTAAACCACACTGTTTTATTTTTAATGAAATATTAAAAGAGCCTCAAGAAAAAAAAAATTTTTTTTTTTTTTTTAATGCTGAAGACTGTGTTTTCTGAAACCTTCTCACCTCTCTTGGGTTTGTTCACTAGGCCACGACATGCTGAGTAAACCAGAACTGCTTCTCATTCCATTCTCACAAGTTTTGTTACTACTGAAACTTGTCTGCAGGGGGAGAGGATGACAGCTGTGCAAGTTAAGGGAAAAAAAAAAAGAAAAAGATCCTTCACACAAATGAATTACACAAATATTCCATCCCTGCTGCAGACTTTGTACTGCTGATCAACACCACCACCACCTTGCACTGAGAAAGAACAGACTTTTGTGTTCTGTATAATTTCTGGATCAACTGACTTCTATAATTTTATTGCCTCTTTTAAAAATTTAAGGCAAGCCTAAACATGATCTTTGTAGCTGTTTACTGTTCAGGTAACTTCTTAGATTAAACTGCTACAGACAGACCAATCTGACAGTAACTGCAGCATGTAGGAAAAGGCTGAAGGATAATCCTAATTTTTTTCCTAAGAAATTTTATCACCATCTCAAGTAGCATTTGATTCAGCCAGACAATAGGGAAAATGCCTTTCTCCTCACCTAGTAAAAAATATTCATCATTTCAGTTTGCTGAGTATTTTAGGGTCTGAATTTAAAGGTCCAGGTGCCTCCAGGTTTTGCACAGTAGGAATTTTAAAGCATTTTGAATTTCTCAGAAGCAGAGTATTCATATAATGGATATTTTCTTCATAAACTCTCATGGATGGGAACAGAGGAAGAAATACTATTCAGAGCATTAAAATATTTATATATTCTCAGAAATTTAAAGAAATATTGGAAGAAAACAACCCAGAACTTTTAATTTTAAAAGCCCTTGCAATACTCAGTCTACAATGATTTTAAAATGCAATTCTTCAGTTTATTTATACAGAATTCATTCCCTTCCCACTTTTCATGGTAACCCCTAATCTACTGGTATTTAGTTCTTTATAAATTACATATATATAAATTTTTCAGTTCTCTATTCTACTGTCTAAAGGACCAGGCTATGTCAGGTATCTAGTGGGAGAAGACATTAGTGTGGGTCTTTTGAATCGTTTGAGTCCCCTGAAGGTGGGGATTCTACAACTCAAATGCATTCCCATTTTATCCACATGGTGCTCTGCCAGGCAATCAAACACACAGCTTTTAAATTCTTTTAAGTACATAAAACTTTATTAAGATACACAGCCATATTAAGACTTTGCTATATAATTTACAGATTCAGGTTTTATGGCCATCATAATCTTGAAGTAAAAAATGTGAGGGTGAATTTGGTGTTATCTTCAGAGGAGAACTCCATAGAGAATAGGGTAGGTCTGATTTTCCATTTGTAAAATGAAACTTGACCAGAAAAGATATTTTGCTATTTTCAAGTGATATGGAAATTCTCCTTAGTAATAGAAGTGTAGTTTTGTGTGTGTTTAACCTATTTTCCTCTAAGTAGATACATTTTAATGCTATGAGGACTGTTTGGGATGTGTTTTAATAGTCCTTTAAAGCACCCTGCAGATGTTGATGACCCAAGAAGGCTTCCTGTGCATTTAAGGTGTAGACATACATTCTTCCAAAATATACCCTGGTGGATCCTAATGCTGTAGTATAAGACACAAACAGATATTATGTGCATTTTAATGTCTTACTATAAAAATGTGAATTTAAGGTAAAGAAACGTCTGTCTGTGAAATTGGATATTTTAAATTTTTATTTAGTCCATCATTGCTTTTTGAATCTGCTCTCAGTAAATTTAAGAATAGGACAAGGCTGTCTTCTTTTACTAGCAATACTAAGAAGTTGCCTAACGTTTGGGACAAAAAGAAAAAAGACTAAAAATTCAGGTAATATTTTGTATTTCTATTATTAATTTATATCCTAAAAAATAGTATGGAATTTTTTTCAATCAAAAAAGCAAGCAACAGACTCAAAAAAAGAAAAAAAAAAAAGCTGAATCAAAAAAGGAAGAAGGTGAATAATATTTATTATGTCTATGCAGTGAATTCAATTTCTATTACATCATTAAGACACAGTGAAGTAGCTGTGGGATGTGGGATATATCGGAGAGAACTTCAGACAGAAGCAATGTATAGACAAAATAAAAGGTTATGATAAACTCTTACTATTGAAAATAGCATAAAGCCTTGGTATTGTTTTGCCTTCCAAGAAGAAAAATAATGTTTGTTGGGGTGTCTATTTCTAAAGGCAGATACAGCCTTTCCTCTACAGGAAATTATACACTTAAGTGTAGTGTCCTTTACAAGGTCAAAACTTTTAAAGGTTGTTAAGATCCAGTTATTAAAATTATTAGGGAGATGCTTCTGCCAAAATTCAAGTGCAAAGGAGACCAAATGCCAAAGCCAATAATATGATTGTATTTTGCAGTAAATGTGAGGTAGAGAGATAGATAGATAGATAGATAGATAGATAGATAGATAGATAGATAGATAACAGTAGAAAAAGAAGTGGTGAGGGAGAGAGAAAGAGAGTGAAAGATAGAATAAGTAGAAAATATCACTGCTCCATGGATCATGACGGTGCCCTGTTGATCCTCTGCTTCTGGTCTTCTCAGTGGTGTTCAATGGATTAGTATAACCTGTTCTGGCCAGGTGGGAATGCCCAGGGGCCTCTCCTGGGGAGGCAAGTTTGACAGAGTTTCTTGCAGCATTCTCTGGGTCTGTTACATCTCTTTGCATCCCATCCTCTGGTGCAAGGCCTCAGGACTGAATGTGGGGGATGCTTTGAGGGTCTTTGATGGTTTATGGCACCTCCTCAGCCGCCTCTCACGTGAGTGTCCCATGTATGTGGCCTTCCTGGGGTCGTGAATTTTACACCTGGGCCAGTTTGTGTGAGGGAGGATGGGTGTTCACTGCCTCTGACCAGAGGTTACACCACAGCCCCAAAACTCTGCACCTCCCCCCTTGGCTGAGTGGAGTCTGTGCAAGCCTGGCCTCAGCAGATGAGCCTGTGGGTTACGGCCTCCCCCACCATGAACCCAGCCACAGCCGATTTTCAGGGCAGCTTCTGGGTTTCACTTTCTTGTGAATACATTCTTCTCTCTCAGCCTTCTTCCTAGACCTGAGATAACTGGGCAACAGCATCACTTTCATCTCAAGTTCCCTCAGAGTGGCTTAACTCACAGTCCAAAGTTCCAGTCAGGACTCTTATTCAGAGAGGAGTGGGCTTTGGTCATTGCAGCTTCTTTGTACAGTTTTGCCATAATGGGCCAAAAGTCCTCCATTAATATGTTCAAGCCATGAACTGCAATATTTCAGTCTCTCACTCAGGTTATGGGAGTTTCTATAGAAAATAAGAAAGAAAAATTGGTGAGATTCTATCAGTGTCTTCAGGTATGAATGAAATACTGTAAAGATATTGCTATACATTAATTTAAAAGTGGCTCTCAAACAAATATTTTGTGCAAACTTTGGACTTCAAATTGGAGTGAGTTCCTATCCAAGAGAAAACATCCTGATTTCCTGCAGGTACTGGATCCTTCATGCATCTGGCTTGGAATCATCATTGTCATCACAGTAAGCCTCTTGCAAACAGAGTTCTCAGTACTGACAGGAACATAAGGCTAAAAGCTGGCCTTCAGGAACATATGCTTCCATCAAAGAGAACTAAGCCATCAGGAAACTCATCCATTTGAATTAGATTTTGGACTTTTCAAGACAGTGATCATTGCTTCTTGTGCACATGTTCTGAGTACAGGAAAATATGGTTGTACTCTTTGAAGTCTTCAGATGCCAGAAGCTTGCTAGAAAATGCTAATACTAATGAAGTCTGATTAAACATTTGTTATTTTATGTTGTAGCACCATGTGTGTAAGTATTATAAGTACAATATCCTTACACAGCTCGTGGATTATCTGTCAAAAAGGTATCATACTGTGCCCAGGAGAGCCCCGTCTGTTGCAGCAATTTCCAAACAAATTCAAACTCTCTTTAGTTCCTAATTTTCTCCTTTTTTTTTCTTTTTTTTTCTTTTTTTTTGTTTTTTTTTTGTTTTTTTTGTTTTGTTTGCTTTGGTTTTTATATGTTTGTTAAAATGCTGGCTGGCTATATACTTCTTTTCCACTGATTGATGAACACTGTGATAGGTAGGTGGTTTCTGGAGGGGGAGAGGGCTTTTGGGTAGAAGGGATTAGTTTGCTTTCTTCTGAAGCACTTTGATATTGCCAATTAGTAGCTGTGAGAGAAGTTTGTCTTCAAGAGGCATTGGCACAAACAGTTGAAATTTATAATTATATTTTTCAAAGCTTCATAATAGGTAATATCAAAGGCAGTTTGAATGACACAAGTAAAGGTGTACTGTACCAAAACCACATCAGGGCCCCTAGCTAAAAACTACAGTCAGCTGCAGATTTCACTTACAAATATAGATAAGATTTTAGAAATGTAGAAAAAAAATATGGAAAAACAAAGGTTGTTTTTCTGGGTATCCTGTCTTCAGCAATGTCCAAAAGCAGATGATTAAGAAAACAATAGAGCAAGCACATCACAATTTGTTTTTTTGGGTTTTTTTCCCGTAATCTGACAATCTCTAACAGTTGCAGCTCATAGACTTTCTGATCCACCACTTGTTTTTGGTGCTTAATAAGCTTCAGTGAATTTACATTCTGTGAACTTCTGGTAACTCTTTGAGTCAGTTTTAGCATCTTCAGCCTTCTGTTGGTAACAGGTTTCACAGCTTTGCTAACTCCTGGGTGAGGGAACACATCCTTCTGCATGTGCAGCTGCCATGTGCTGTCTTTATCCCAGGGCTCTCCAGTTTCTTGTAGTGGACCAATGCTATTCAATATTGTCATTAATGACTCAGACAAAAGGATCAAGTACACCCTCAGCAGATTTGCAGATGATCTCAAGCTGAGCAGTGCAGTTCACACACCTGAAGATCAGGATTCCGTCCAGGAAGACCTGGACAAGCCTGAGAAGTGGGACAGTGGGAACCTCATGAAATTTAACAAGTCCAGGTGCAAGGTGCTGCAGCTGTGCTGGGGCAATCCCTCATGTCAATCCACACTGGGGGATGAACAAATCAAGAGCAGCCCTGTCTAGAAGGACGTGGGGATGCTGGTGGGTGAGAGGCTGGACATGAGCCAGCTGTGTGCATTTGAAGCCCAGAAAGCCAATTGTGTCCTGGGCTGCAGCCACAGTGCTGTGGCCAGCAGGACAAGGGAGGTGATGCTGCCCCTCTGCTCTGCTTTGGTGGATCCCCACCTGCAGTGCTGCCTCCAGCTCTGGGGTCTCCAGCACAGGAAGGACAGGGACCTGTTGGAGAGAGTCCAAAGGAGGCCACCGAGATGATCAGAGGGCTGGAGCACCTCTCCCACAATGCAAGGCTAAGGCACTTGTACAGCCTGGAAAAGAGAAGGCTTTGGGAAGACCTAATTGTGGCCTTGCAGTGCCTGAAGGGAGTCTCCAGGAAAGCTGGAGAGGGACTTTTCACAGGGGCAGGTAGGGATAGGACAAGGGGGGGATGGCCTTAAACTGAAATAGCGTAGATGTTAGATATTTGGAAAAAAACACTGTGAGGGTGGTGAGGCACCAGAACAGGTTTCCCAGAGAATTTGTAGATGGTCCATCCCTGCAAGTGTTTGAGGCCAAGTTGAACAGGGTTCTAAGCCACTTGGTCTAGTGGAAGGTACCCTTGTCCATAGCAGGGGGGTTGGAACTACACGATCTTTAAGATCTTTTTTTTCTTGTTGGAGGAAGACCGACCAGTCCCTTGTTCTGCTGGTTTCTGGATTCTACTCTAAGTTATCCACTCTTCTCTTTCCAGGAAGTGAGTCTTACTGTGCTTTCGCATAGGTGTGAAACATGGACATGAAAGGAGATTATGATTGTCCTTAGCTGTGTAGAGAAAGATCCTTTAAGAGCCTGAAGCACTATATAATCTCATAGCTGTCTAAATAGAAATACACTCAGCATATTCTTTTAGCCAAGACAGCACATATGGACCATTCAATTTTGAAAATTGTGAGCTTTGATTATAAAAATTATAGTCATTTAAAGGAGGACGTAATTAAAGTAAGGTAGATTACTGCAAAAGATTTGGTTCCCATGCATTTAAATGTATGAGTTTTAAATGATTTACAGTCTAATCAAAATCAAGTTGCTTTTCACTGGAACTCTTGTGATATAGTTTTCCTGAAATGTCAGTGAACCAAGAGACGTATGAAGGAGATCGCATATATCAATGAATAGCAAGATATTAATAAAAAAAAATAAATAAAAATTGATTACTGATATCTTTTCAATATGTTGTAGATTCATTTGAGCTAATTAAAAGCAAATAAATGTGATTTTAAAATAGGAGACATTTGCGGTTCTGCTATAGTGTTCTTTATATATTTATGCTCTTTTAATTATTGCACTCATGATTTTTATGCATTCTACAATTTTTTTTCTGATTTTTTTGTTGCACAGATTTGTATTCTTTTGAGTGGAACTGAAAAATATTAAGTATGAAGTCTATTTTAAATATTTGTGTTCATGTTTTCACAAACTTTATTTAGAACTACAGCACGTGAAAGTCCGGTGAAGACCCCACCTTTCTGAAACCATATCAACCACCCTTCTGGGTAACTCTTCCCAGTTTATTTACTGGGCATGACAGTCTGTAGTGTGGAATATCCCTTTGGATATCCCTTTCTCCCTTGACCTGCTGCCCACACTGCTTGGGATGCAATCCAGGACACAATTGGCTTTCTGGGTCACCCTTCCCAGCTGTGCTCCCTCCCAGTTTATTTTACTGGCCCCACTGGTGGGGCATAAAGCAAAAAGTCTTTGACTTAGGATAAACATGACTTAACAAAAACCAAAACATCAGTGTGTTATCAACACCATTCTCATTTCTAATCCAAGACACAGAACTTTAATAGCTACTGAGGAGAAATTAATTAACTCTACCCAGCTGAAACCAGGACACTGTCATAGCAGAACTCCCTCTAGGATGAGACTTATGCTCAGGTTGTGCCAGTGCTGTAGACTCATAGAAGGATTTGGGTTGAAAGGGATCTTTAAAGGTCACCTAGTTCCTACCAGGGATATCTCCCAGTAAACCATGTGTCTCAGAGCCCTGTCCAGTCTGACCTTGAATATTTCCAGACATGGAACATCCATCACATAACCTGTTCTAGTGTTTTGCCACTATAATGGTAAAAGAAAATCTCCCTTAAATCTAGTCTAAATGTTTCTACTTTTAATTTAAAATTATTACCCCTTATCCTATTGCTATAGACCCTATTAAAATATCTGTCCTCATACAAAAGAGCTTTAAAATGGAAATACCACAATACTCAAGAAAATTAATAAAACTGCTGTAAATACTTCAGAATTTGCGCAAAATTTGTTTCTGTTCCAGGAAAAATGGAAATGTCAAGGTGATATTTGTCCCCAGATTATTGTGTGTCTTTCTGTGAAGCTTAAATAATTTAGTAAGTGTAAACCAGCAACGCTTCCTAGAACTTTCATGAAAAATTTCCTGACTTTGATAGTAACAGAAAATTTTGAAAGCAGTAATGAACTCCAGAAAACCAGTTGTTTATTTTGTGTCTTTGAAAAAAGGCTCATTTAGTCCTCATTGATTTAATAGTGTGTGACACGAAACAAAACTGGCATTACTCATAAATTTTTTGCATATTTTTGGTTTAAATTCCAGCATTCAAGGGCTGATTAATGTCAGGCAGTTGCCTGAGCAAGCCTACACTCTACAGTAAATAACACTTTTTAATTAGTCCTGATGTGGATTGGAGACCAAATATCTGATTAACATTCATGGCAGCAGTTGAGTGAACTTCATGAATTGTGTGAACCCATGCATTGTGTAACCCTCAGTAACCTCTCAGTGTTACATACATCATGTCCACACACGATCCATATATTGTGCTGATATTTGCATAGCTGCTTCCCGAAGGCCCAGTAATTCTGAGAAGAGTGTGCTGAGTCAGACATGGTGCCCCTTATGCATTAATCCTGGCAGGAATGATGTGTGGGCCTGCAGGCTGTGCAGGAACAGCCACTGGAAACTTGCCTAGGCAAGCCTAAGAGGGTGCCCATGCTACAGGGGCTCCTCATTGTGTACCCAGGGCACTTAAGGTGTGAGGGTTTGCATGACTCAAAATACTGTCATTGATGCTGGGGATACTGTTCTATAGGCAGATGGCAGTGACAGGGTGGTGCCATCTGCAGTGGAGGTGTTGCCCAGAATTCTTCTAAAAAGGATGCAGCTCTAAGTCTTTTCTAAGACTCCTTCACGTCAAAGTTTTCTTTTAAAAATTGTTGAATGAAATTTTTGAAAGGAAAAATAGAATTGTCTCATGTCTGTTCTCTTTTGCTGCCTTGATTTATGCATTCAGGGACGCCTTTGAGGATACTCTTTTCTCAGTTTCAGAAAATGGCTCTAATTTTGGGAGATGGAAAGATCTGCAGTGCATATGTGGAACTCCACTGGTCAAGCTTTTGATATATGATACTGGAAGTTCCATGTCACACTGAGCCCTGATGGCAGCAGATTTGAGTCTCTGAGACTGAGCTGTGTGGGCTTCAACTCAGGAAGTCAAATCCATCTTCCCCAAGCTCTGGTGTCACATATGGGTTTCCATGTTTACATGGGTGGTACCTCTTGGGTGCTGGCTCATTCCACTGTCTTCAGGCTGCTGTTATATATTTCTAGAATGGTTGGTGGTCATCTGTTTCCTTTGTATAGTTTCGGGGTGAGGGTTACTTTTTTTCACTGTACTACTTTTATAAGAATGACATGCAAACAAGATTGAAATTAAACCCTATGTTATCAGTTATATGTGTGCATATATATGTCTATATAGATATATAGTTATCCGATGGGCACAACATGTGGTATAATCCAACAAAAAGATAAACAGATTTCTAGAGCCACTCATAAGTCATTAACACAGAAAATGCAACTAAAATGCCAGCTAAAATCTCATTATTTCTTACTTATTCACTCTGTTATGGTCAATTTTTAATGATTACTTTAAAAATAAATTAATCTTATATTGCTATTTTTTTTTAAAAATTATTTAAAGGGATCCAGATTCACAAATTCCCTTGAGATTCTGTGTTATGTATTTCCAGATATTACAGAAGAAGCACCTGCCAATCATTTTCAGTCGGCTGCCATAATGAGATGTGGTGATTTAAAGTGCATGTGCATGCTACCTGCTAGTACCTTAAACACAGAAACTTACTATGTTAAACATAACAAATATGTTGAACCTTTTCACAGGCAATAATGTGCAGAACTCATAGAAATACCAACTCAGAATCTAGTCAAGATTTCTTCTCATACTCTGACCCGTTATCATTTCATTTATTTGCCACATAAACAATTATTTGTGATTTGATGAGCTGTGGAGAAAGAAAAGTGGAAAATTTATATTCTTTTCAATGTAAGGAAGTTATGTAATATTTATGTTACCTGCATACATTATTTATATTAAGAGCACTCCAACAGAAAAAATGAAAAAAAAAATATATGAAGAAGAAGCAAAGATCCTTTTTCCTTTTATTTTCCTTCTTCCCAAAATCCTGAGCAGACCAGATCACAGTATTGATACCAATGTGGGGGAATAAAACCTGAGGTTTTAAAGAGTGCTAGAATAATGTGCATATGTAATCAGATAATGTAAAACTAAACTCTAACACACTTTTGGCCATTCATAAAATCTGAAAATGGACCTCATGACTTCTGTGAGGTGTGAAGTAGAATGGTTGTGAAATGAGGAGCAGACTGGTCTGTCTGGCAGGAAGAGAATGGCAGTCACAGACATCAGGGTTACTGCAGCCTTGTGCAGTGGTGATGCCACACTCACAGCTCATCCTGGGTGCCCTGTTGTCAGGCTAGCAGGCTGCCATACATGTAAATTTGAATTACAAGTTTTCTGCTTCTGTTCTCTTCCTGCTGTTTCACTATGTCTTAAAATGTTCTGCTGTTCCCATGCAAATGCTGTCTTCTTGCTGCTTTTTCTCTCTAGGATTTCATTCTGAATATCCTGAATTTTTACATGTTGCTGTATAGCAGACTACTGATTTTTCATAGTAGTTCAAAAAAATTGTTGGGTTCATTTGATTTTTTTTGTTGGTTTTTGGTGGAAACCAGTTTCTCACATTTAGATAACAGACGAGATATCTTGATATAAAAAAAAAAAAAAAAAAAAAAAAAAAAAAAAAAAAAAAAAAAAAAAAAAAAAAGAGGCCTTGGAAAAAATTTTTTTT
>VYXF01011909.1:22352-49027 GCA_013397295.1 Polioptila caerulea
TTAAAAAAAAAAAAAAAAAAAAAAAAAAAAAAAATAAGCCAAGTAATGGACTGCATTGGAAAACTCTATTCTTTCAGCCATGGAGTTTTATAGGCAGATTTTCAGTCTCTAAAGTTATGCTTGACTTCTCCAAGTGGGAAAAAAGTGGAATAATCTATTTTAAACTCCTGCCTGAGTTCAAGCAGAGGGGGTGTACTGGCTCTTTTAAGAATGTCATTTAAATTAATATCCCATTTACTGCAAACAAGCTTGTTGGGAATAAGAACAGTGGTTGTAGGGGAAGTACCAGAACAGCTGTTGGTTATATTGCATGCAGTGAGTCCTCCTGCTCAGCTGGGCTTTGACACAGAACAACAATTCATAGAGGAACCTTCACTCTGAATAAATAAATACTGGCCTTTCTTTTTCACCAAGTGAAAATGATCACCAGCCAGGTCAGATGTGGTGGCATAGATGTTACCATTGCTACAGATTGAAATGGCAATATTTAAAATAATTATTTACTTAATTTAACTATTCCATGTAACAAGGTGACAGGGAGCAACTGTGTGTGTTTGCAAGAAAATGCAGTGTTATTAAATGTTTGTGACTCTTTAGCATGGAGGGAGAGTCATTCACTTACAGTCAGTACTAAAGATTCAGTTGAGACAGTGAAAATGAGTTTGGAAGAAAAAAAAAGCAATGCTATCTCAGATATATTAAGAGTTTAGTTTTTATTTGGCTACCAAACTGTGTTTGTTCTTCAGGATGAGTGCTCACTGAAAAAGACCAAATATGTAATTTCATTACTTATTTATTTTCTGTGATACCCCACTTCCCTTTCCTCATTCCTTTGTGATTTTTGTTAAAATAATAGTGAGGTGTTTCCTCATCAAGGCATGTTAATGAAAGACAAAAAAACCCAAAACAGCCAAACCAACAAAAATTAATAATTAGTGTGAATAGAAGCATGACAGGAAATGTCAGAACTCTTTCCTTTTGCCCTTTCTCAGTGGGTGATGTCAAATCAAACGAACTGGATGTTGTGCTACAATGATTTAGTTTACCCAGCTGCCCAAGTTGAGGTACCTCCTCTGTTTTGATGGGCAGTGCCACCACTGTACAAACACACAAATGGAGCGAGCAAATATCTGAGCTATTGTATAGAGTCAAGCTGAGTTTCATTCTAAAGCTTTTGTGCAAATGACACATCACATTTGCCTGTTTCACATCCTAGTCAGAGGAGAACTGATCATGATTGTCTCGTTCATGTAGCATTTGTAATTCAAGTAATAGCAGTGCTTTATGAATAGGGAACTTGTTCTTTTTTTTCTTATTCATGAAAATTGCTGTTACTTTGTCTTGTTTGAACACAGTTACACCTATTTAGAAGCTTGACTATTTGCCTATTACAAGTATAGATTGTAGAAGGGGTTTGTGTGTTTTTATTCTCAAAGATGAGATTTTGTACCTGAAGGGATTCCAAAATAAAATTTTGACATTCCAGTTATCCTTTATACAACTTCTATATTCTGGGTAGACAAGATTTAATCTCTAAGCTGGTGAAAAAAGTACTGCTAAAGCCTGTCTGTCAATAAGAGGAGAACCCTAACCCAGAAAGAGCATCTTCATGTGTGAGGAAACACAGTATGTGCGACGTATCCTGGATCTCTTTGTGTAAAAATTAAGCTGTTCTCTAAGATTCAGAATGCTGGTAAGACAAAAGGCAAAAATTTCAGAATCTTTCTCTGCTCTCTGAGATTTTGCACTCTTCATCAATATTAAAGAGACTCCCTTTTATTCTGTTTTCTAATAACAGAAAATAATAATGTTTAGGAAAAAAACTTAATAACAAACATTCATGGAACAGTCTATTGTAAAACTGTTCCTCTCTTAAATTAAAATTTTAGCCAAAATTGTTGCATTTGGCATCTGCTTCTGTTTCTCCACTTGTAAGTGGGCTGGCTCCTCCTTTTGAACACCCGGCATTTTAATCTTTTCAGCTCCTACTGTTTAAAAATGCTGTTAAAACTCTACCCACTAGAGCCCCCAAAAATACCTAAACACTGTAAATTTAAAAAATGCAATTATTCTCAAACATGTTAATATAATTAATGTTCCATCTTCTACTGAAAGTTACACCTGAGATAAGACTATAAATAAAATTAGTTTTTTGTTTATGGTAGTTTTCTTCTTTATCTCTCTCTCTGCAGAGTGGAGAACATAATTACATTTATACTTGAAAAGAAAAACAGCTTCAGTGCAGTCAATTATTAGATTGCATGAAGCTGGCTGTCCTGTCAAAAGAAGAGCTCCTGTCCTTGACTGAATTGATAATTCACTCCTCAAGCCTTGTAGGAACTTGCTGAGTGTATGTTGATTCCCACTTCCAGCAGATTTCTTTTGATGCCATTGCCAGTCCTCCAGTCCTTAATGGCCTTGAACATCACATGCTACAAAATAAGAAATGCTTCAATGACATTTTCTGGCTAGGCTAATCTGGTACAAAAGACAGCTGCCAGATTTGTGTATCTCTGTAAGCTTTGTATTGTTTAAAAGAAATGCAGTAGATACCAACCTTGAACACCCACTGTTTGCCAAACAGAATTTTTGTTTCCTTTAAAATATTTAAAATTACTCATTTACTTTTAATTTAGAGGTGAATCCCTGGGAGCTAAGGAAATGGAGGTAGATATACTAACATAATTGTGTGTGTCTGTGCATCTCTGTTCTGGCAATGTAAGGCACTTAAAATGTCATTTACTGATTTATTTTAGAATGTGAATAACACAGTACTCCTCAGAAACTTGGGTGTGTGCAAATATCCTTGCCTGTAATTATACTAGAAAAATAGAATGACTGTGTTGAGGGGAAAATAACACTTTTACAAGAACTGAAGTCCCAGGAGGGTCTGATGTCATTCCCTAACTTCAGGGTCTGTATATGAAACCAGCTTCTGCTCTGGGAGAGTGTGAGCTGTCCATGAGCATGAGCTGCCTTCAGGCAGTTGGTAGGACCTGGCCCCAGCTCCCTCTTGAAGGACAGTGTTGGGTGTTCTGGGCCTGCTGCAGGCAGTGTCATCGCTCCTCTCTTGAGAGGCACAGCAACATTTGGTTTTTTGACTGGGAGAATAATGTGGCTTCTTTGGAGGAGGGCTGTACAGCTTTCTCTCAGCTGGTCAGTAGCAGTCATTTCTAAAATACTGGTGTCCATCAGCTACTCCTCTATGTAATTCCCTGAAAAAGTATGTTAGAGAGCAAAAAAAGAGATGCCTACCATAAAGCCTGGGAAACAGATTGGATCCCAGACAGTAAGGAAGGAAAGTGCTTGTGCAGAGTTTGACTTCCAGCTGACCACCACAGAGCTTCAGCTGCAGGAGGGATGCATCCATGCTCTAACAGGGAAAAGAATGCTAAAGGGAGAAAGGATGGCGTGGCTGGCAAGTTATTGTTTGATGCTTCCCAAGAGTCCATGGACCTAAGGCCTAATTAAACAGTGCCTGGTGCATCTTTCTTCCCTCTGGTGTGGGACAATATCCTTTTCTGCTGTAATAATAATCCAGCATCAATGAAAGAAAATGTCAGTCACTTTGATGAACTTCCCAGCAGAATTGAACAAGCCAGAAGCAAGGATGTTGGGGAGAGAAACTGAACTTTTAATATATTTAGCAGAGCAAGAACAAGTATTTATAGTCCTTCTTTTATTAAAACTGACTTAAAAGATCTGTTGAGAGTAGTTCAATATAATTTCTTTATTGTTTCACAGAGTGAGACATCAAATACTTTGACTGCAAGAAAAGGCTGATTCTGTAAAGTCTTACTGAGGGTAACATCTGTGAGGCAACTAAGTTTTTATTTCTTTCATACTGACATGCTATTTTGCTATTCAGCAAAATTTAGAGATTTACAAACTGAACTTGAGACAATTATTTGAAAAAGTTATATAAAGAGTCATGGTTTATGTCCTTCTGCCTTTCTGGATTGTACCTTGTCTTTCAAGTTTTTTAGTTACCAAGCAGCACTCTGAGATCCTGGCCAAGCTGTGGGGCACCTCTGCCTCTTTGTTCCATAGCCCTGCATGCTGGGGGCACAGATG
The DNA here is from genome assembly GCA_013397295.1 of Polioptila caerulea. NCBI lineage: Eukaryota > Metazoa > Chordata > Aves > Passeriformes > Certhiidae > Polioptila > Polioptila caerulea. The sequence goes on from VYXF01011909.1 coordinate 26,427, forward strand.
GAATGAATTACAGCTCCCTTCCAGGCTCTGCAGTCCAGGTTTCCTGTCCCTTGTGGAGTCAAAGGTCTTGTCCCAAGATCAAATCTCTGTTGTTTACCTGTCTTAAAATTCTAAAAGACTTCTGTGTCTGTAAGCTGATCTTTCCTATGTACACCTAATATAACCTTAAACCTTTTGTCTAGTGCCATTTTGAACCTTGAATTCCCTGTCCTTAGAGTGCCTGTTCTCTTTTAATCTATTCTCTGTCTCTCTCCATCTGCTGATAGGCTCAGTTGCTAGATTTCCCATATGAACTGATAATATTAAGACAATAATGCTGTAAAATGCATAAGAAATAGTATCCAACTTGTCTTACTGTAATAATCTTCTTACAGTCTAGTCTGCCTCAAATGAAAAGTGTAATCTAAGTTCATATTTGTCTGCAAAAGAAAATGAAAAGTCATAGATGTCTTCTTCAGCCAAGCTTTTACCTTTGTAATTTTTCTTAAAAAACTGTGAAAATGTATCTATTCCATGACATTTTTAGGAGACAGTAAAAATATATGCTTATTAAAGATCTTTAAATAATAATTGTGTTTCAATCTTCTGTTATCATATTTTGCTGGAGCTGTTATTATGGACTCATTGCTTGAAATTTTAAGTATTTGTGAATCTCATGGAACAGAAGCACGTTTCTATCCTTCATGTTTGTTGGAGGAAATGTATGACTTGTTGTGGTTTAAGCTTAGGTGGTAACCAGGCACCTTGCAGCTGCTTGCTCACTCCACATTCCCTCCTCCTCCCAGAGGAACAGGGAAGAGAAACAAAAGGAAAACTTTGTAGGTTGAGATAAAAATTATTAATTGATAGTAGTAGTAACAATAACAATAACAATAACAATAACAATAACAATAACAATAATAATAATAATAATAATTTAGATTTGAAAAAAAACAAACATACAGATAAACCCCAAGAAAAGCAAGAGTTGCACAATACAGCTGCTCACTACCTGCTGTCAGATGCCAAACCCCATTCCCCTGGGCTGTGGGTGGCTGAGGGGAGGGAAGTGAGTGAGCAGCTGTGTGGGGCTTAGTTGCAAACTGGGCTTAAAACAGAACAGACCTTTCTGGTGCCCAGTGTGGGGCTGATGTACCAAGCCCTCGAATGCACACAGTCCAGTAATCCTGGTTATCCCTCTCCTCCAGCTGACTAAAGACAGAGCCCTCTAATCTTGGTCACAAGATTCTCCACTTCTTTCTCATAGAAGTGGACTAGGACTTCCTTCCATAGAGCCAGTGATATAATCATCCCTTCCATTCTGCCTGGGAAACTGGCCCCTGGAAGTTGGAGCAACTTTCCTTAAGGAACCCCCATTTGTGATTGCTTTTCCCTGCCATTCCCACAGCTGTGCCTCTAGAGTCAGGTTATGCTTTCAATCCCACTTCCTCACGTCCTCTCCATGGTCCCACCTAAACCTCAACATTTGTTCTTAATCACCATCTTTTCCTTCCTTTCCCCCTCTTTTCTCAACTCTCCCCTTCCTATTTCCTTTCCCTTTGCTCCACTTTCCTTTAATGAAGAATTTGCCTCTGATAATTTATTCTAAAATATAACAGCTAACAGTTTTATGCTAATCAGGGGTTTTTTTTGAGCTTTAGCTCATTGGAGAACCCGTGTTCATGAACAGATGTCTTTGTGCCTTCTTTGGGCAGCTTATTTTTTAATTATTTCATGATGTTCTCTGTATTTCTTTAATGATTGCTGACTCGCATGTAGCTCTGAATAGAGAGCTTTTCACAGAATACCAGCTTTTCATGTAATAATTCCCACAATATTAGCTTTCTCCATAATGTATCCGATGAATGAGCTGGTTAAATAATTTGTTTGATAAAATTTATTTGTTAAATTTACATAGAGACAATGAGGTGTATTATAGAGTCTTTGGAAAGAACACAGGAATGGCAATAAAAGTAGACAACATTGAGATAAGTAGGAAGAAGCTTGATGTTTTGAGATACCTAAATGTATTCAAACTAAAAAATTTGCAACCGTAGTTATTTATTAACACTTGATTTCAATCAATTTCCTGATTTTTTTTTTCTTCTTTTTCTTCAGCTTTAGTGGCTTTTAGTAATGTTCTTTGGCATAGAATTGTTTCAGTTGCTGTCTGAGTTTGGAACATGTTGGAAATATCATTTTAGTCCTCTTAGTACTGACAGCATTCTAGAATATGTTCACGCAGTTGAGTTACTACATGGAGTACTCTGAGTATGCTTCATTCCCTTACAACACCTGGGGGAAAACTTCACTGCAAATTCCACATTTTCCTCACATGTTCTTGTACAATACCATGTAGTTCTGAGACTACAGCTTATGTAGTTGACCATGGTGTAGTGTAGGGTACTTTTGGAGTTTTTTCCCACATGGGTGTAATTTGTTAATTCATTTCCTCAGTCATTATTTAAGTTAATTTAATGGAGGGTTAATTTAATCCACAATAAAACAGGAATCTTATCTTCCTATATGTATCATGTTTTTTGGTGATTTTCTTTTAAAATACATGCCTTGGATTTCCTACAGGTCCCCTTGTGTTGTGTAAAGGTTAGCAGTTGTGTCAACAGCTCTATCAGTTAACCAAGAAAGTTTGTGTTTTAACCTTTATTTCACTCAAAGACAGTAAACAAAAAATACTTAAATCCCTAGTCTTTCTAGTCATTCAGATTTTGATAAAGTCTTATCTTAGATTTTAATTTTGCTGTACTTCTAGAAAGAAATATCTGCTTCTGTTGAAAAGTCACCCTGTGCTACACATCCAGTATCTTTAGTCCTTTCGTGTCCTGTCCTTGCTCTTGTTTCCCCCACATTTCTCCCATCATTGTGGTTTTGAAAAAAGACAATTGAGTGAGAACCAACAATTCAGACTGAAGCAATCCTGGGATTTTTTTAAATTTAGATTTTGGATAAGTTAGTAATATAGAGTGAGTAATAAATCAACATGCATAACAAATGGTAGAGTTTTCTGAACATTTTCATTCCTCTTAGGTAAAGAGCAATGGTTTTACGTCACAACCGTAAAAAGTTTTTTTAAAAATCTTATTTTCAGCAAGAATGTATAACAAATGACTAGGCATTTGTTTGGCAAGCCATTGACTAGCCATGCTTGGTTTTTCATGGTTTTTAAAAATTCAAGTTAACAGACACTTTCCAATGACATGATAAATTTACCTGATGCAACTTTGAGCCTTTTGTATCTCAGGACCTACTGCAATGCCAATCCACTGAAGACATTTAGTCTGAGGAAGAAGACATAATTACCCCATTGCCAGAAAAACAGCATCCTTCCTCAGGTTTAGATTTATATGTGTGGCAGTAGTGTAGAGTGCCTTAGTGTATTTTTAGTTGTGATTAATGGAAGGTGTACTTCCAAGATCCTAAAAAAATCAATGGAACTTTTGGTTTAAGGTTTACTTGTAATACATTGGTAATTAATATATCCTGCTGGAGATGCTACTGTACTGTGTCTTTATTTTCCTTCTAAAAGCTTTACCAAAAAAAAAAGAAAACAAACTAAAACAACACATATTATTTGTTAAGCAGAATTTTTGACTGCCTCGATTGATTTCAACATAAATGTTATGAATACCTTAAATGCTGCAAAAGGGAGGAGAGACAGAGACATAGGCAGTTATGAAATCTAGTTTTATTATTCCTGTATGATACAAACCAATATAATTATATTCTATTGTCAAAATGTCATTGTGCTCATATTCCCAGAGAGATCCAGTATCATTATGGGTGCAACTCTTTCATAGTGTTTCAGAAGGACCTATTGATCACTCCAACTTTCTAAAGAATGTGGAAAAGCTCCCTTAAAATGCATAGATCTTCTGTTTCCCTTCTGCAAAAATGAATTTTGTTCTGCAAGATTAGGGAACAGAATAAAGCCTCTGATTTAGTTGCAGGTTTTAGTTTTAAATTTTTCCTACAACTTCAGGAATTCTGTACATGACGACTTGCATAATGGCACACGATTTTTCATTCCATAATGTAAAACATTTTTATAAAACCATTTCTAATACTAAATGTAAGGTAGGAAATAGAATTGCTGGTATTATTACTTAAACAGATAATTCAAGGTGTTGAGTAGTGCAAGTCAATCATATGTGTATCTGTTCAGCCCTGGTTTTCAGACATTTAATAAAGTGGCAGCAGGTGTGTTAAATAGAAATGAGCTTAGTTGAAATGGGTTGTGCACAGAGTGAAAACTGTCTTGAAAACAAGGATTGTCACTGCTGTAGAAAATTTGTGATGTTGTGGATTTGTTTGTTCCATGAAACAGAAACAAGGCCTTACCAGAAGATGAAGGGATTGAAAGCAGAAGGGATCCTTCTGCTTTTGCTTGAGAAGAGCAGTTAGAAAGGTCATGGCAGAATAGCTAATAGCACTGGAGTCAGTGCTGAACCCATAAACATCTATTGATGAGAAGAAAATAATTTAGCACTGGATATGGTCCTTAATTCTGTCCTTTGTTTAAGCAACCTTCCAAAGGAATTGGTGCTTCCAAACAAAATATGTTTTTCATAAAATTCCCAGCTAGCTCTAATGAGAGTTGCAGTGAGTACCAGAACAACATTGCTGACAGGAAAGCAAATGTTTTCTCTGTCATACAGATTCCAGATTTTGTGTTGCTCTGTGGTAAAAATGGAATATGTGCAATGTAGGTCAGCATGGCATCAATTCTAGAAAATTAAAATACAGGCACTTCCTCTCAATCAAAGCATCCATCGAATTTCACAAATTACAAAAATTTGTGGACATGTGAAACTATTTTGCATGGCACAAAATAATCACTACTTTTTATTGTGATTTTAATAGCTCTCATACTTACAAAAATATCTAAAAATTCATAGGTACACATAAAACTTGCTCAGTTACTAGTCTATAAAAAATACGTCTATATATTTAATATTTTATGCTTTAATCAAAGCATCAGGTCAGAAACTTGGTTTCAACTTTAAAAAGAGTGATTTTTTTTTTTTAACATTGTCATGTGGGGACAATCAGGAGTACTTCCTTTCATCTTTCACTGGTGCTAAGTACAAAATGTGAGTTGTCTGTCAGCCACTTTGAGAAGTGAGGCCACAATCTAGCCTAATTCTGTGCCCTATTGACATAGATCTATTTCTGAGATCCTGACTAGAATAAATGTGGCTCATCTCTCTCTTTGTACTTCCAATTTTTTTTCTGACACATGGAGCACCTTCTAGGTGCTTAAATTTTATATTACTTCCTGTGTGTTTGGGGTTTTTTCCCTTGTTTGTTTTCTTTTTCAAATTATTTTTCCTATTTTTTTTTCCTGATTTTCACCTTAATTTTCTTGTCTTCTTTGTTTTCTATATATATTAGTATTTAGTTCTGGCTTATTTGTTTGAAATAATGACATGCACTTGAAATACAGTAAGCATAATTGTCTCTTAAACAATAAAACCCTGTTTAAGACAGATATATGTGAAAGAATCCTGTGAGCTTAAAAGTGTTTTCCTCTTACTTTGTGTCTTATTTTCCATATATATTCTGACTTTGGCTTTTTACAGCTTTCTGGTCATTTTTTTAATTATTATTTTTGGTATTTGAAGTAACTAGAGCAATTGTTTCTTTTCAGTTTGGAAGACGTTACATTGAAGACCTTTTTAATGATTTTCGAGATGGACGAAGACTTCTGGAGCTCCTGGAATGCCTTACAGGCCAAAAACTTGTATGTGTTTTGTAACACATTTACTGTATATTGAGGTCTTAATGTTGTGTTAATTGTAGTAGGTGGTATTCACCAATTTCTGCCCTTGATGAGGACCTGTGGAAACTATTTTTAGGGGTCTGAATAGGTTTTGGTTTCATTTGAGATTGAGGGAACATTGTAATTGAGAGCTGTATTAGATTAGCACTTTGCGAGGCATATATTTGAAAATATTCTGCTTTATTGTATGCACTTACTAAGTGTGGCACAGAGAAACAAGATTAAGGCAGAGTTCATTTAGATATCTAGATTTTAGCTGGAATAGAATTTAATGTGTAGAATTAGAATGCTTTTCTAATGTCACACATATGGCCCATCTTGTCTGATTGTACTTGTCTGAAAAGAGAGAACTGCTTGCTCTTATTAACCTGGAAATGCTAAAGTGACACAGTCACATACATTTTTTAATGTCTTCTCTTGTGTTCCTGGCTGAACTTTGTAAGTACAGCATTTTCTCATGAGAAGGCTGGGAGATTGAGAATCAAAATCCAGATATAATATACTTGTACATAAATATTAAACAAACTGATGCTTATCTGTTTAGTTGCCATAGCAATGTTCTTAAATTGTACCGTGCATAAGACAACTAATCATGATTAAAAGAATCTGAAATTATCTAATTCTATATGCATTTCAGTGGTTCCTTCTCTGAAAATTACCTTCTGACTGTGGATCCAGTTTGTTTCACAATTGACTTTATTTCATGTTGGGAAGCTGCATGAGCCCAGTGTATGTTAATATTCTATTCTCATAAAGTTATGAAATAGAAAGCTGCAGGTGTAATGTAAGATTTGAGTTACATATAGTTTACTCTATATTCTGATTTCAGACAATCAAGTTTGGTTTTCTTTCTTTGTAGGCAAAAGAAAAGGGCTCCACAAGAGTTCATGCTCTGAACAATGTCAACAAAGCAATCCACGTTTTGCAGAGAAATAATGTAAGTATTCAGCCAGACAGGCTCAGAACAGCCTGTAGACAGCCCACAAAATGCTTTTTAGGTGTTGAATCAAACACCTTGGTCCATAGAATAAAAGTACTGGAATCAAAGCAGCTTTATCAATGTGAATTGGATAGTTTGTCGTTCAGCATCAGGGTTGAATGTGTTTTGAGGAGTTTAAAATCCTTTTCCAGCAAATTTTGGCTAATACATGTATAATTGGTGATTTCTGAAGACATTTTAAAAATAAATTTTTAAAAGTTAAATACAAGAAGTCATCCATAGCTGGTTACAAGATGCTGCCTATCAAAATATTTACTCACAACCTCTGACAATTGTGAAGTCTGAAAACCCAAGGCTTTTCCTACAATAATTTTTTTTTTTGTTAAGTTTCAAAGGCATCTGTCTCATGATTCAAACCACTAATCATATCATTATCACTTTCAATTCTATTTTGTAAAGATTGATTTTTCAAGCTAGTATCCTGTGAATCATTCTTGAGTAAATATTCTCATATTATCTTCTTTATGCAGGCATTCTAATAGACCCATAATTTTAGCAGATATTTCCTCTGGCCAACTAATTTTATCATAACTCTCCTCAAGAATAAATTAAAAAAACAAACCTATAACAATTGCTTAAACTTCACAGTAAGAGGTGACAAAAGAAAGATAATATATTCTGTGCTGTATATTATATTGGATTTTTTGATAGCTGCAGGACATCACTAATGCTTGAATTCAAGTGCTGAACAAAGTTATTGATTTTATAAATCTAGGGTAATCCACCTAAAGATTTGTGCGTAAATGAAAGTGACTTTATAAGATTGGCATAAAGACCTCCAGCTTGATTTATCTTATTATTTAAAGGAAATTGATGTAAATAAATAGAAGAAAAAGCTTCTAATTGTTCAAAATCTGCATCATTTGACATTATTGGGAAAAATAAGTCATCAATACATCATTTAATGCTGTACAAAAAGGCTTTGATTGCATAACTGCTTACCAATAATCATAGAAAATGCTTTTTGAAGTATTCAGTGCCTATCAGCTGAATCCACTGGTATGCTTTTCACTTATTTTCCAGAACACAATAATAGTCCCTTTCAAATCTGGGAAGAAAACAGAGAGTATTACAATTTTAGAAGATAGAAGAAAAAGCATTGTTTTAGGAAGTGAAGTGATCATCCAGTGGCCATCATATTCATGTAATGAAAACCTTGTAAACTATATAAAAATTGATATAGTATGTATAAAGATACACTGTATCTTGTCAATATGAAAACTAAAGGCCTGCATCTGAAATGGTTTCCTTAAGCTTCAATAATTCGATGACTTATTTCTCTGTGACTTCAGGAATGCAAAATCAATGGTTCTGAAGTGAATTAAAGCCCGTGGGTAGTCTAGATTCTTCTGCTGCTGTGTTCCATCTTTGCTCTAAGGTTCTGTTGTCGTCTGGGTAGTAACACTGAAAAAGCTGCTGCTTCCAGGCAATGCATTTCACGGGTTTTTTTGTTCCCATAGAGAAGTGATGGTGTTGAGGGGTGAGCACAGGGGATGTGAGGGCTGGGGGGTTATCCCAGTACAGGCTTAGACCTCCCCGTGGCAAACTGGGCAATGTTCCTCTGCTTCAGGTACACAGATGTGGGCTCTGTGTGTTCAGGCTTCCACTTCCAAAAAGGGATTGGGTCTGTGGAATATGCAGGCACTGCCCTAATAAACATTGTAGGGTGTCACTTGCTGCAAGGGACTCCATTTTAAATTTAGCTTGTAAAGTCCAAGTTCCATTTGGGAAATGTTCCAAGAGATTGATGGTTAGAATAAATAGCCAGTCTCACGTGCTTTAAGTACAAAATGGGGAATTCTTAAAGAAAGGAGCTCTTTGAGAGTTTTAGAGTTCTTGATAAAATATCTAATTTGTGGTTTGTAAAAATGACCTATACATAGATGCATTGGGAAAAAAAAAACAAACAAAAAAACAACAAAAAAACCCCCAAACAAACAAAAAAAATGAACAAAAATGAAAATAAAGCAGCTTGTATTGTGGTGCAAAACTTTAGTCAATTTGCAGATGTAACTTCCTATAATTTCAGAAGCTCACTAGAGATTACAGAATGTAGTTTGTGAAGGAATGGGGTACTTTGCCATGAAAAACATCAGATTTGACCAAGAAAAATTTCATCTATGAAACAGCAAGGATGTCAAATTTTAGAGTCATAATTTTGTCCAAATGTGCAGGACTGCTTATAGTCTTTCATTTGTAACCCTGAATGTGGCTTCCTTATTCAGATAGTATAAAAAGTGAGAGAGGGTGAAGGATCATTTCCCATGTGAAGGAAGGAAAATTCCATGGTGGTAAATAATGATGCATTATGAAATTACAAATGCATGACAAAATTATGGAAAACAACATTACTGGATGAACTATTGTGGAAAAGACTTGCTTAAATCCCAATCACTGCTTTATCTATATGCCAGAACATATCCTGTTATATTTCTTTATACACTACAGAATTTAATTAAGGGAAATTAGGTTCTATTTTAATCTTAATATGCCATGTCTTGGGTTTGTAGGTTCTTACACTGTCTAGATGTGTGTGTGTTAGCATTCAGAAAATTATATTATGTAAGGTAGTATAAAGCAGAGTACAGTAGTTTTTCTCTCTGTGTGATTTGTAATTGTAGAAGCTTAATATAAAAGATATTGAGTTACTATAACAATTACTTTTCATTTTATGTTTCACAACATGCTGTAACTGAAATAATAGGAACTCCAGATCACTGTTGTTTTTTTCCACAACATTAATTGTGCCATTTATAAAATGTGAGTTGTATGTTTATGGAGCAGAAACCAAATGGGAGATTTACCTTCATGCTTGTTATTAATCCTTTACAATTGTTTTTTGTTTCTATTACAGGTTGATTTGGTAAATATAGGGAGCTCAGATATCGTGGATGGAAATCATAAGCTGACCCTTGGTTTGATCTGGAATATAATCCTCCACTGGCAGGTGAGTGGAGGCACTGCTCATTATTTCCTAAGAAATACCTTTATTCCACTGATCTTTCCCCCATTATTATCCAGCAACAATCTATAAAGTAAACATAGACATTGCAATGTGCAAAATCAGCAAATATTATGCTGATTATGGCAGTCTGCCTGCTTATTATCAAAGATATTGACAATATTAAGCAGAATATTAGCAGAATTATTAGATTAGCAGAAAATTTTTTGACTGTAATGTCACGGTCAGATATTGCAAGATGATATATAAGAGTTATCCTAACAAAAATGGATGGACAAAGCCAATGCAGATTTCTTTTTAGTATTAGAAAGAGTGACTTCTCTCTTTTAATAAAATAATCACATCAGTTGCTTTTTGCTGCTGACCCATCCTGCCAAGAATTATTTTTGGAACATTAAAAAGCTGCTAGACTTTTGAAGCAGATGTGGCTCATTTAGCTTCCTTTCTCTTTAGAGAGAAAAGGGGGTTTGTGACATGGATCTCATAAAAACCAGCATGGTAGATGAGGACACTTAACATAAAAAAATCTGAGATGGCATTAAAATAAAAATTTAAAAAGATCTAACATCCAGATGCTCTGAATCCATGTGTTTGTATGAATCTGGGCTAAGAGTCTGTCCATTACTGTTGACTGTGTTCCCCAAGTAATAATCCACAAATTTTTTCATAGAATGACAAGAAAAGTTGGTGGAAAACAAAGCTTAAATTACTTTAAAACTGAAACACTCTTATCAAAAATCAGATGTGTATCATTCATCCTAGTAGAGAACATTTTTATTCTAATGACAGCAACAGAGAAAAACTCCAGATAGTTAACTTACTTCTTCGTCTCCTGTTTCAATATTCCTAGGGGGTTTTTTTGCTTAAAATGGTTCTAAATTACTTCTTAAAAGCAGATGGAATATGATACTTTGCTATGCAACTTTTATCAATAATCCTTGAATCACTCTGTTTTAATTTGTATAAATTATGGACTGAGATGACTAATCATGTTCAAATTAATATTTTGTTTTCTTCATATTTTATTCTGAAGCAAAGTGTTGAAGGTGTGCTTTAGTATTAGCTGTGTACTTACTAATTCCTTTCAATCAATCCAACCAATCCTCTTAACATGTACTTGCACAGACACACAGAGGACACAGGTTCCAGTGCAGCCTGATGAGCTTTTGGGCAGCAGCTGTATCAAAACCAAAACCCTTTTATTTGCAGTGCAAGAGATTCATTTCAAGCTTCATCTTGAGCCTGGTGATAATTGTGATGGCAGCTGTGATGGTACCCCTAGCTTCAGCTGGAACTACCCATGGATGAAAGGTCCAAGGATCATATTTACAAAAAGTGATTAAAATGGCAGTGATTAAAAGTTTGACTCTGTCAGCATAGTCATAATTCAGTCCACGTTTGGTCTGATTTGGAGTTCTGTGATGCCTTAAAGTTTTAGAAATAAAACAAAACATTTTGGAGGCGATATTAGTACAGGAGGTAATTCAAAAGCTGATTTTTAACTGGAGGCCTCAGCAGCAAGTATGAAAAAATGCCCGCTCCACATAGGGTGAATACAGTTTTATAAATTTAGCACATTAGCATACTTGACAAGCATTCCCAACTAGAAGCACAGGTAATGAGGTAATTTCCCCCCTTGGTTCCACCCTTTTCCAGACCCCTCCCCCCCTTAGATACCAACTGTACTTTATGAGAAACTGTCTCAAGATGCTGCTTTAACCGTGGTTCCCAGGGGGTTTAACCTTGGTCCCCAGATTAGGACTGGGGCCTTTAGGAATGTATTCTGTCTTTCTGTCTAACACAATAAGTGAAAAGGTAGCTATGAACCTATGTAGTTATGTAATAATAGGCTCAGAGCAAAAAATATATGAGAATATATATAAAACAAAAAGTAAATTATCAGTTTGGCATCACTGCATTTCATTTTGTTCTAGTCATGAAGTACTGAAAGTGACCTGCACCTTCTGGACTTCTCTTTCTATTCAAATTTCTATAAATAAGATTCTTATTTGGCTAGAATTCTTTTTTTTTTTTTTTTCTCAAGTGTAGCTAAAACCTGATTGGCAACAAGAAGCCATTATCAAATAATAACCTTGTTGGTCTTACTTAATGATGAGTAATTAAAAAAAAAAATAAAATGGCAGATTTCTTTTTTTGCTTTTCTCCTTAAAAAACCGAAAACACTCAGGAGCCCTTCATTTGCTCTGTCTCGCAATGTATTGGAAGAGTTCAAAGAAAATTTGCTTATTTACAGCCCTGTGGAGACAGACTATTCTTTTCCAGATTTTCTGTCAAATTTTGAAGTTAATTGCACAATCTAGAGTATTTGAGATGGTTCTGCCCTGTTTACAGGAAGGTGTGATCTTACGTACTTGACAGAATTTATGGTGAAACACAGCTGTACATTTCTTAAGGAATTCTTCTTCCTGTTGGTTTGCCTATCACAGATTGTCCCTGGCAAGAAGCAACTGGGAACACAATAAATTGTTCATAGAGAGTCAGGGCAACGAAACTTATCTGCTACTTGTCTTAACTTGATAAAATACCAAGACTAATATATTTGTTTGTAGTCTGTGGAAGGCCTAAAGACAAGTAAATAGAAATACACAGCTATTTGATTTAGTGCGTGCTTGTGTAGTTTGTATTTGTTGGTGCAATCCTGCTTTTGCAGATCCTGGGAAAAGTCACTTAGAGGAAATTCATCTGTCTACATCTAAACCAAAAAACAATGAAAAAAAGGTTATGAGATCATTGTTTATATGAACACTTGTGTTGTTGTAAATGAACAGGCCAGAAGCTTTTCCAGTTTCATGTTCTGCAGCCAAGGACCACATAAGGACACAACTGTACTTACATGATGGTCTCTTACAGAAATGTGAATCTCTTTGTGTAAAAGTAGTTTTAAAAAAGAGATGCTAGAAGAGAGGTGCATGGAAGGAATAATGCCAGTACCAATCCAAGTGGGTATCAGTGGTCTCATTGAGGAGAGGCAGCAGTAGGGGTGGTAGAGGCACTGCAGCAGACAGGATTTGATGCATTTTTGCCACTCTCATCTCTGTGCAGTGGGAATATCATGGCTTTCTGTATCCTCTGTGGTGGTGGTGTTCTTTCTTATGCAGCTTGTTTTTTTCAGATTATTGTTAAAAGTTTTCCTGAAATTGAACCATTGTTCTGAGTTGATCACCTACTGCCAAAACTCTTTATGGTACTGAATCCATCAGATTCTGTTTCCTTGAAGTTGCTGCCCTCTTTCTCACAGCTCAGTGATCCCAGCCTCACTGCAGCATTAACATTTAAGTAAAAACATAGGAAAACTATTGATTTCTGAACTGTTATATTTGATAAACTCTCCTAAGAGTGGAAAAACCTTCTATATGGCAGTGTGAAAATTGCTTTGTTATGTTTTTAGGAGTGAACTTATTTTCATGTAAAGCATGAAACAAAACCCCTAGCAAAAATATTTGGCCCAAATCTTGACTTTCTCTGAGAAAAATCATAAGAGAATAGATCTATACATAAGGAAAATATTTCAGAGGGGAACATTTCAACAGCCTGTCAGCCTCATTTGGAGACTAACTAGAAGCATCAGAGTTATTGTACACATCAGTATTTAAATCTGAATTACCATTTTACTTAATTTCTATTTTTGATTGTGGAAATGAAACATTTCTATCAATCCACCTTGAATCAATGAAAAAAATATCCTTTACTTTGATAGGTGTCTTGAATATCTATGAAAATGTCCTTTAAAGTGTTCTATCACAAGTACTTGGAAAGAGTTTAGTTTTTTCTAGCTATAAAAATGTAATCTCTGCAGTCAGAATACCTGAAATCTAGCAAGTACAAAATGCTAAATAATTCTGTCAGGGAGATGTAAGGTTCCTATTTTATTAAGAAAAATGAAAAATTCTTGCTTTGAGAACAGTTTTCTTTTTAGATTATCTCTTTCCTCCCTCTTTTCTAGGATCTGGCAGACTGAAGCCAAGTGCCAGTCTTACCAAATTTTACATGCCTGAGTGTTGATTTTAGGTGATGTAGTGTGAGGCTGAGATCATGCTGTGGTCCTTGTCATCTTACACACACAGAAACACATGCCCAGATTCCAGGACATGGCCCTACAGTGGGAAGATCAAAGGTCCACTGCTGCTGTGAGCCAGGGCTGGTTGTGCTGCTTTTGGTCACAGCCTTCGTGTGGTGACAAGAATAGCAGTGCTCTCCTACTGTCCACAGCTTTCTTTTTGGCAGCCTGGCATTTCAGAAGCTCCTCAGTGATGTCTCTATTGTCCTTTCCCCCCTTCTATCAAAATTTAATCTTTTCTTATTGCCATAGCATATGTCCCTTCCCCAGGAAGAGCAAGTATATCTGTTCTCTGGAAGTCAGAGTTTCTTACACCTGAAAGCTTTGTGTCCTGCCAGGATACACTGCTTTAGAAAGGAGAGGTAGAAATGAGAAATGAGTAGCAGAGGTCAACTCATCACATGACAGCACGAGGCAGAGGCACTTTGAAATAGCTGGAGTATTTGAGGCTGGATGCTGAGGGAGTTTGTCTGTGTGAAGGCTCTTCAGGCTGACACGAACACATCTCTATGTGTCCCTTTTCCAGCAGTACATCTTAACTGAGAAGCCTCCAAAAAGCTCCCTTTTCAACAAAATGTCAGGCAGCACTCTTGTGCTCGGGCACTGAGCTTGTTTCAGGACCCAGCCATCCTGCAGACAGCGTGGGGCTGTGCCTGCAGAGGCGTGGCATGGCACTGCCAAGGTGCCAGGTGGGCTGGCATGGCAATGCCCCTCAGGACACTCAGGTGGACAAGGTAGCTCCAGTTGCAGAAGTGGAGTTATCCACCAATTCTCACTTGAGAGGAAGTGGCCTCAGCATTCAGGATGAGATCAGACCATTTTACTCAGTTATTTTAAATGACTGGCTTTCTCTAGGAGGCAACAAAAAACCATAAATTTAACAGCCTTTACTGTAGCAAAGAAATGCAGGAAAAAGAGAGCAAAACTTTATCTATTGACTCAACAAGGTGAGATTGAAACTGTTTTGTATTCATTTACAGAAAAGTAAAAATAAATGCCAGGTTTGGATTCATCACATGGATCCTTCTGAATAATTAGGCAATTATTATTATCCTGATGGCCCATTTTTTTACTAATTTTGTCTAATCATCTCTGTTCATAGACATAGCTCCTTTCTCTTTGATACCAGCTCAAACACATAATTAATTCTGTTATGAACCCTTTTATTTCTAAGTATGGTGTTCCTGCTTTCATTCAGCTATCCTTTAATGCAAATGTGTGTTGTTTGAAAGTTAGAGTTCGCTTATAATATTTAGAAAAATCTTCATTTGTAAATATAAGCATGTGATAAAGAACAAAATGAACCATGAACAAAGTAATGCTAGCTTGGACAAGTCTCCTAAGCTGTAACTTCAGTTTTTTCTAGTCTTTCATATTGTTTAACTTTGGTGCAAGAGATGTTAATTCCAAAACTTTTCTTCATTTTTAGCATACACATTAATGAAAAAAACAAGATTCTGTATTTTTACAGTAGTGAAGGTGCCTGGAAGTATAGAGGCCAAACCTCAGCTTCATACTACATTATGCAAATCTACTTTGGCATCTCTCAAAAATAATACTAAAAATATTGTCAAGAAATTCAAAACACCCACTCAGACATATGAAGCAAAAATAAAAAGTATATTTCCTAATTTTCTTACACTTTATTTTCTGTCTCCTGATGTAAAAATGGAAACAAC
The DNA here is from genome assembly GCA_013397295.1 of Polioptila caerulea. Classification (NCBI taxonomy): domain Eukaryota; kingdom Metazoa; phylum Chordata; class Aves; order Passeriformes; family Certhiidae; genus Polioptila; species Polioptila caerulea. The sequence goes on from VYXF01011909.1 coordinate 41,922, forward strand.
CATAAAGACTTCTATTCTTATCTGACAGAATTTATATTCATTTTCCTTGGTACAAATTACAATCTAAGACTATAGTCAGGAACATATCCCATGAAATTAAAAGATAAATTTCTCCTTCCATCTTAGAAACTAATAACTTATAGAGTAAAGTTTACACCTAGGTCTCAAAAGGAAAATTAAGGGCGCTGATACTCTTTGGGCAATAAGCATCTGAGATGCAAACCCAAGATGTTATTTCAGTAAGTCATATCTTCAAAAAATCAAATTATTGAATTAATTACTGTGAAACTAGTGAGCAACTTACCGTACTCAACAATAAAATGTTATCTCTGTTTTTTTCTTCAATATCACGGTAATTAATTGTTGTTGTTGTTAACTGTTCTTTCAGATTACAGCTTCTGCATATTATCTTACAATTTTTACAGTTTCAAAGTGTCCACCCTTTATCGTAAAGTAGATTCTGCCCTGAATGTTACACTTTGACTGATACTGGCAGCAGAGAAATTCAATGGGAAAATGATAACTAAATGCAATATTCCCTAAGTGAATAAGCAGCAATAAGCAACTTTAAAGTCAAATTATATCTTAGGGAATATTTTAAAAGAGTTGCTATTCTAAAAGATATATGGAGAAAGCAATGAGTTAAAAGGTGCTACTTTACAGGAAAATAATTCTTAATAGAAGTTTTATGTTCTCTTTTACTAGTAAAGAAATTGATGGGAAATGAAAAATCTACTGCATTATGTCAAACTCCAGGATAATATCTATAAAAGCCCTTAGGCTTTTTGTAAAACAATCACTGAAGATTGGTAAACTCTCTCTAGTGAAAACAGAATATTAACTTAATTAAAATAATAAAATTGAAACATATGCAATACTCTTTTAATGCATGCAGTGAAATTGACTTTTCATCCAAGTATGCAAATATAGTTTTTCATCCATGTGTGCAAATATAGTTTGCACTTTTAAGTCAAAAACATTATCTATTGTACACTGAGAAAACTTACTTTTCCTCGGTGGTATTTCAACTCCAACAATGAGAGAAGAAAGCCAGTCACCATTTTATCAACTTTTGCTGTAACGTATCGCATGAACTAAGGATGTCTTTCCAGATCAAAGAAAACCACAAGGGGAAATAGTTTGAAAGAACTCTGTTACCACAAGTTATGCTAATGAATGTGCCTTCTCTGTCCCTGCTTCGCCTGTGGCACAAGGATGAATGCATTCAGTGCATGTCAGCAGCTGTTGTCTTTAAGCATTCCAAATTGGTTGCTGTCATTACACTTTGAAAACAAATATGTTCTTTAATTACTTAGGAGTTTTTCTTTAAGGTTGAAATTTATTTAACTGAAGGTTTTTCATTTCAAGAAAATAAATAGTCAGCTTTTAATAGGTCCAATCATTGATCAAATTCTGTCTTTTATTGCAGGTCAAAGATGTAATGAAAAACATCATGGCTGGGCTGCAGCAGACAAACAGTGAGATGATTCTGCTGAGCTGGGTCCGTCAATCGACTCGCAATTACCCACAGGTCAATGTTACCAATTTCACCACTAGCTGGTCTGATGGATTGGCTTTCAATGCACTCTTGCACAGCCACAGGTAGGAAAAGAAGCTTTTCACTGCTTCAGGATTGTGACAGATGGCTGTAACAGGGCTTGAGGGTGATCTATCTATTATGTGTGAGGTTTAACTGCTTCTTCTGTGGGTGTTTCAGCATTCTTTTAAATGACCGACTGTTCTCTTTGACCTGGGTGCTGCATTTTGTGTCACACTAAATCCTCTCATGGAGGGAGAGCTTGTCGCAGCACAACCAAATATACACAGCTCAGATCCTTTTCTGGAATTCTGGAAAAAGTGTGCATACCAAGAAGATATTCTCAAGGCTTGGAAACTATTCAGAAGAGCAAAGAGCAGATTCAAATTAGCCTTTGAGGTTGTCCTAGAGGGAGAAGGAGATTTTCCTGTGGGTACTTAGAGGGGGAAAATGTGGTGTTTGTTGAAAGCCTCTCATAGCTGCTGAATTGAAAGTATGGATTTGCCACACAAGGACACAGCTGGAGAAGGTAGCCTTTGTTTTCAAAACCTTTCATGTTATTCCACCAACTGTTTTGAGTTCTTAGCCTCTCTTAGAAGTTGCCTTCTTCAACTCTATGCTGTATAAAACTCTACTTCTAGAGATTCAGAATTCTCTGGGGGTTCTGTGTATGTGGCTTAAGGAAGATGTGCAAGTCAATCTATCTAAAAGACCCAGTTCCTGCCACTGCTGCTTCTAAAGCAGGATTGCTTTTTCCAACGTGATAAACCTCCTAACCTCTCTTCTCCTACTACTCTGCCTCTCTCTTAAAGGGGACGGTCCTGTAAGGCCACTGACTGCTCAAATTATGGGGGAGTTGAACGTTTTAGCCATGTAGTGGTTTAAACACTATCCAGAAATTAAACTCCAAGTAAGCCACTCCCTTACCTCTGCTCCCTCTGGCAAGGGAGGAACAAAAGAAGACTTTGGGTTGGGATCACAATTTATTGAAAGAAAACAGCAATGGAGTAAGAAATGCACAGCAATAATGGCAATAATAATAACAAAAGTATACAGAAAGAGAGGGTGTTTTCTCACAAAAAGATGGTCACCCCCTTGACTTAGTTCCACGTGGCAGCCGGGGAAAGACACGGGACACTCCCTGCAGGTCACGCACATGTGGCTTCCCCAGGCAAAGACAAGATGGTGGCTATTTCCACGTGCTACTCCACATGGCAGCTGGGAACAAAGGCAAGATAGTGAGGAGGCCTCTCAAATCCCAAGACAATGGGAAACACTGACAAACAATCCCACCATGAGGGGAATCATCCTAGAACAGGTTTCAAGCACACCAACTGCATTCCATCCAGGGAGCCACAACTGTATTTTTCCCTAAAATTTCCATGCCATTGTAACCTCTCTTAGGATGTGAATATAACTTCTCAGTTTCCTCTGATTTTACCCCCAGTCATCTTTCCACAACATCTTTCCATGTAGAGGCAATATCAGACAGCCTGTTTCCTGACTGGGTATCTGATACTCAGATATTCAGACTGTGTGCTCTGCAAGACCATGTAATAGCTGGTGTCTCAAATCAGTAATCAGCAATTCCTTTTTGTCCTCTCTGTAGGAATAGCTTCAGAAGTCTGAACAGATGAACTTATTCAGGATCAGTCCCTGGCTGGGGAGTGCAGTTGCCAGTAAACCACACTGGGATTGTCTAGACAAATCTCTGTGTCCTGTGCCAGACTTTATGCACTGCTGTGTTCAGTTCAGTGCAAAGTTCACCGGATGAACATTCATTTCCTGCTTACTGGAATTTATGCGCTTTATTCAGGTTTTGTAATTCAGGGCTACAAAAGCTAGGCCTGCTTTTACTCTTCTGTCTGCTGCCATAAATCTTGCATAGCTTTCTGCACAGTGAGCCTATTTTCAGTAGAAGTGAAGGATTACTCCACAGAAGTCTCGTCTCTTGCCCAGTAGTTACTGCACTGATCTGGGAAATGGCAAGTGTTCAGTCAGATTCCCGGAGGCAAGTCTCTGAGACACACCAGTCATCTTCTGGACTTCAATCACTAAGTTCTCTGCAAAAGTTTCCTTTCCTCATTTCCTCCAAAGCCCCGATGCAGTAATTTTTAAGATGAACCAATGATGTTTGATTTTTGTTGACTTTGCATTTCATGTTCAGTGTGTGGGAACACTGAACTGTCCTTCAAGATTCCAGATGGAATCAATTAAATAGATGCACTAGGACATTCAGTGCTTGGGAGCTGCTAACTCTATCCTGTAATAATGAAAAACCTTCTCTAAGGAGCCTAATTCATCACTCTAAGATGCAGGTGCATTAGAGACTTGTTGGGTGTCAGAGTGTCCTGGATTTAGTGCCTAAAGACAGTTTGAAATACACTGAAGAGAAGTTGTCCAGGGGTAATTTACATAAATTCTCAGAGAAATCTGGTGTCTCACAAATCCTAAGCTTTATAAATATTTTGTTATTTACTTACATAGAATGATAAACACCCTTTTGAGAAACGCTTCTGAATTTAGCTCCTCTGTTTTCCCTGTTCAATTTTTCCAGTTTGTTGGGGTTATTTTCTTCAGAATTCCTTATATCTTCAGTTCTCCTGTTCCGCTTCTTTCTCGTCTATTTCCTTGTTCTTCATAAAGTTTTGTCCAGATGCTCTCTTCTTTTTTCCTTTCATCCTCTGACTTTATTCCTCTGCATTGACAGGAAAGGAAGCAGAGTTAGTCATAAGAAAGGATAGCTGTATTTTGAAAATCAGATATGATATTTAACTCATACAGTGGACCTGGTACCTGGTGTGTGCACTTTTTCCCAATTTGAGCTCTATTCCTAGACTTCTACAAAAACCAAACCAAGAACAAAGCAAAAAACCTCCAAAACCCATCAGAAAACCCCAAAGACCAAAAAATCTCTCCAAAACTGAAAGAGTGAGGCTACCCAAGGTGTTTTCCATAATATTTAGACTCTCTGAAAGTGAGGGTAGATTTTGTGGTAGCACTACAGCTATTTATTTTTCAAACCAATCCCTTTCCTTTATGGATGGTGATATTTTAATTTCTCTTATATAATGTTTTCAGTGATGAACAGGTGGCTTTTTGTTTTGGTTTGTGTTTGTCTTTTTTTTTAAAGAGGTTCATACATTAATGTGGCATTTGTACATGAAAGCATTTTCTAAGCATGTCCTTAAAGGGATTGAGATAAAGTAAGAGATTATCATGAAGCACTGACCACAGAGAATGCTGTGAGGGCAGTGAGAAGTTTTATTTCTCATAGTCTTTTAACCCACCAATCCCTAGCTTTCGGCTTACTATTTTGATTGGATCAGATTTTACTAATGCTGTTTCTCTGTCTTTTTATAAAAGGGTTGCTTTAGGTAGATCTTCCAATTTCTGTAATCACCATGTCTCTATGGACATTTAGGCTCTTTAGCAGTTGCTTTCAGTACTGAATGCAAGAAACAGTGGAACACAGGTCACCTGGCAAATCTCCAAGGGCACATTAATGAGCCCAGAGTGTAAATTTTCAGAATATAAGCTTTACACATGATCTCTTGAATGGTATGTTCTACACTGAACTGAAAAAAGAAGGCAGCAGCTGTGGAGTGGCATCATCACCCTAGGAATATACAGAAATTAAAATATTTTGCTGATGAAGAGAGGTCAGTCGTTCTACAGTTGAAACTTTTCCTTCTTCAGGCTCCAGATCACAAAGACCTTTCCCCATTTACTTATTTTAATCTTATTCCTCCAGATGGATATCAGAGAGACCTTTACCTCTTTCCTCTAAATTCCTTGGGGCTCTTTGGTGCCATTCATTATTTTTCTCCTTGCTTCTTTGAAATGCTTGAACTTAGGCCAGGTGATTGCCTTACAAATGAGCCCTTCACTGCAGCTGTTTCTGCTTTAGGGTGCTAGAGTGAGGAGGAAAGGAAAATGACATCAAAAAGTGGTCCTGGACAGAGGCAAAAAGAGTTTTTCCTCAGTAGTTTGCAGGAAAAGTGAAAGCAAAAACAATGGGATGAAGAGGTATGGAAGTAAACTTTTTTTAAAAAACATTAGGTCAGTTATTCTCTCCTGACCTTTTTCAATTGTGAGAGTTCTGAAGACATTTACAAGATATTCTTTATATGTATAAAAAGCTAAACCAAAAAGCACACAACTTTTCTCTTGAGATGAGATGATAAATATTATGATCTACATATTGCTATTTTCTGTCTAAAATAGTGGAAAACTGTGGCTTGTCTTTTCCATGACTTCAATTTCTACATAGAGGTCTGTCAGGATTTGTTGGTCCATAGTGTACTTCAGATTAAATTTTCTCACTCTGGCTTAACTAGTTCTGTTTTAAGTTCTATAACTGGGGGTCAGAGGGGATGTAGGGAGTCTCTTTTTTACTTTACTTTTGTAAATGTTTTGAAACATTTCAGATTTGTTTTCGTCTTTATTTTTTTGGTTTTATTTGTATTTCTGCTAGTGATAGAAAAGAACTGTTGGTACAAAAACTACCTTATAGTTCAACAGAAATTTTAATTTTTACAATGCAAACTTCTCCTTTGAAGCCTCCAATCCTTTCAATTTTGGATCTCCATGGTCTTTTTGTAAACTAATACAAGACCAGTGCTGGATGAGTGGCTAGATAAAGTTAAGCATGATCTACTTAATTCTAAGTTCTTTGAAAATGCATATGGTTGTATTGTTCAGGAAGAGGAGTGAGAAGTGCTAGTTTTTTTCCTTGGGTTTGCTTCCTTTCAGACAAGACCCAAGCTGCCAATATGAGAATAAATTTAATCTCCCTTGGTATTATTTGAACAATATGGAGGGGACAAATGAAGGCAAAGAATCAGTATTCCATTTCATTTCTTTCCTTTACTATTTCTTACCTTCTCACTCCTGTTATTAAAACTCCTTAGAAAGCTATTAAGAGATGTAATTTGAAAGTCAGTTTCAGTGTTATTTCAGGTATTTTGAAAAGCTGTTATGCACTCACCACAATTAATAATCTTTTAGGCTATAGTATTTCCCACAATCACCCTTTGGCAGTATTGCCACATAAATACACCCAGTGAAACATCCTGACACATAACACTGAGGAGCTGATGCTTCAAGCTGACGTTATGACACTGTTATTCTAGTGATAGAGCTACTGACATGTGTATAGCAACATAATCTTTCAACAAAGGGAAAATCTGGAAAGTAAATTGCTGTTGGAGTAGAGAGAGAGCTTTTTGAATTTATTTCTATTTTAATGAAATCCATGTTTATCAGAGCTGAGTTGCAGTAGGTGGCCATGTACTTGTAAGTTGTCCTGGAATCTGTGCTGTCTGCTTTATGTACAATACTAAGAAAATTGATAAGAAATCTGATAGTGACATACTAAAGCTTACTAATTCTCTTCTGGCTGTATCTCAGAGGTTCAATTTTTTTTTTTAATTTTTAAGAGAGATGCTGCATGTCCTCTACACAGGCAACATGTAAATTCAACCCAGTTTTTAAGACGTGATGTTGTTTGAAACTCCTGTGAGTGCTGGAGTGTTTGGTTTTTAAAAGAAAAAAACAAACAACAAAA
>VYXF01011909.1:51487-77306 GCA_013397295.1 Polioptila caerulea
TGATGTTGTTTGAAACTCCTGTGAGTGCTGGAGTGTTTGGTTTTTAAAAGAAAAAAACAAACAACAAAACCCACAAAAACAAACTAAAAAAAGTTCTCTGTGTCTCACAGAGTCCTACCTCTACAGATGATGTCATGATAATTTTAGACTATCTTGGTAGGTTAACTTGAAAATACCCTCCTGGATTTTACAACTGAAAATCTGGATGAAATTGATTATCTAAGATATTATTAATGATGACAGAGGTTTTGTCTGGAGGGATAACACAATATTGTGACATTCCTCAAGGAGCAATTGTAAATATTCATGTTCTTGCCCAGTGGAGTCCTGACTGATTAAAAGTATGTTCCTGTATATAAAATATTGTATCACCAAAGAAGAAATGATTATGTGAAGGTAATGTGCTGCTCTGAGCATTGCAGGTGTGCTTAGAACTTTAAGCCTAATTAAAAGAGAAAAACAAAAAGGAAAAAAAAAGAAAAAAATGATGGGGGGGGTAGTCCCTTGGATGTAATTCTTTCCTCTGCTTTTCCTAAAGGCTTTTCTTACCAAATAATCTTTTTAACACTCCAGCCTATGTAGTATATATGCAACACAACCTTGCCAAGCTTTCTAAGACAGTCATAATAAACAGCTTTGTGGTTACTACAGTGCTCTCTTAGCTAAATTTGCTGTATGAGCTCGTGCATCCTATGCCTAGTGTTAAATTTGGAGAGAATAAGGATTTATTAATAAGGAGTAATATCTGTGTACTTGCAGAATAAGTTGTTGAGGTGTGGTGGCTTGACCCCAGTCAGCAGCTGAGCACCCAACAGCCACTTGTTTGCTTCACCCCTGTTCCCCCAGGACAGGGAAGAGAATAGGAAAAATGAAAGTGAGAAAACTCTTGAGTCAAAATAGAGACTCTTTTAATACATAGAGGAAAGAAGAATTGGAAGTACAAGTGATGCAAAGGTAGTAACTGATGCCCAGCCACTCTTCAAGCAGGGGATACCTTCCCAAACACCCCCCAGCCTCATTCCCTTCCTTTATCCAGGTATTTATGGCTGGGCAAGTTCTATGGCATGGGGTATCCCTTTTACTGGTTTAAGTCATTATGTCCCCTCCCAGTTTCTCACCCATCCATCCCCCAATGGTTTGGGGAAGATAGAGTGAGGGGAAAAAGAGAAGGTCTTGATTTTGTCTAAGCACACTTCGGTAATACCTGGTTTGCTCTGAACAATATTTATCTGTAAATTGAAAACACAGCATCATGTAGACTGCAATGAACAATGGTGACTCTGTTCCCAGTTAAGGGAGAATAGCCAAAAATATTTTTTATTAATTACGTACACATAGTGTGTATTTTGCATGCCTGTGTTTTAGTACACAAACCAGTCTGTGTGACCAGCCATGAATAAACCCAGAGATTACTACCTAAGTTTCCTCTCCCTTCTCTACCCTTTCCTTAACCAGATTTAATATTAAATTAACATTAATTAGTATTTTGGAGTTATTCTGCATGTGGGAAGGGGAAAACTCTAATATTTAGGCATCTATGCAGAGAGGAGCAAAATAACTTAGAATAACTTACTTGTTACTATGTAAATCACTCCCCTCATAAAAAAATTGGACAGCACAGGTACATAACTGGAGAATAACTGCTAGGTAAAGGGCATTTTTTTCTTTACTCTTGACAGTATTACAATATGATATAGTGAACATTTTTTCCATTTCTTATAACTCAGGAGACTATTTAAAATTAACTCCTAAAATTAATAAAAATGTGAGTAAATCTGTCATTAAGTGCAAAATTTAAATTGTGTAAATAATGTGCTAGATTTATCTGTAGTCGAAATTATACGTTTGAATGTCCTCTGATTTAGAACACTGTATTGAAGTCACAAATAGCAGAGTTGTTTTTCTTCATATTGCATGCACAGTAATTACAAGGTATTTGATTAAACTTTATTTCTCCGGAGGGCCTGATAACAAATTCTGATTTCCTAATGGATAAGTCTCAGATGAAAAGCCAAAGATTGTGCTCTACTAAAATTATTTATACTCCAAATTGTGCAAGTGCTGATACAAAGCCCCAGACTGTGCATCTCAGCTATAATTCAGTTTTGGTCATTCTGTCTTTTCCTGTAAATACATGTAAATCGTGACTTGGCAGTGTTAGGGTAAGAATTGAACTCTATGCTTTTACAGGTATTTCCCAACCCAAATGTTTCTATGATTCTATGAATTTTTTTAACCTGTTGACTGATTTCAGTCTGTTGTTACAGTGAGCTGGTAATCTCAGAAGCAGTTGCACTTTTAGAAATATAAATTGAAGTGAAAGACTGGTAACTGGGGAGAGGAGGAAGGCCCCCAGATGGCCTCAGCAGGTCTGTCCTGCTTGTCCTGACACATGGCTGTCCCGATGCCATGGCCACAGCACCTGATCCTTCCCACTCGGGCACAGTTTGGGACTGGAATGAGGGAGCCACTGTGCTGTGGGCACTGTGGGCAGTAACAGGAGCCCAGTGCTGCGGGGAGAGCAGCAAAGGTTCAGGGATGTGAGTCAGAGAAGGCTGGGGCTGGGTGGAGAATAAGAAATATGGACCATGTGATTGTGGTGAACATGGATGAGAATAGAATACAAACCCATTAGAAACTGAGCTTTGTTAGTTCCGGGGACAATTAACATGATCTTTCATTATGAAAGTAAAAAAATTGATGCTGATGCTTAGCTTTAGAAATAAATGAGTACATGTAAGATTAAAAAATAAGGAACTTATTCTTCCTCTTATTTCTGCTTTAGACCAGACCTATTTGATTGGAATGCTGTTGCTTCTCAGCAATCACCTACACAACGATTAGACCATGCATTCAACATAGCCAGGCAACACCTGGGAATAGAGAAACTCCTTGATCCTGAAGGTTAGTAGAAATTACATTGGTTTGGTTTTTGGTTTTGGTTTGTTTTGGGTTTTTTTTTTTTTCTTCAGGGGGAAAAAGAGTTTTACTATGCATTTGATGATAAATTAATTTGATTTTTTTTTTTTTTGGCACTAGAATTTGACATTTTGCGAGATAAATTATAATTGAAGCAAAATGCTTTACTTTTAGGGCTACCTTTATGCTCTATTAAAATAGCATAAAGCTGCCTATATGTACAGGCTCTAAAGCAATTTTTTTAACTTTGGGACCAGAGTTTTAATGCGTATACACTGAATTGGAGGCATCTCAGAAAGCTGTTAATTTCTGTTTTGAAGATTTAGAGCATCTGCAGCTTTTATATCTTCTGGAAAGATCTTGAGTTCAAATTACCTTTTAATGTATATCCAAAACATATACTCAAACTCTAGATACTCATATTTTAAAATGTGACTTATATTTCTCTAGATGTTGAAATTTTATCAGGATGACATGTCTCATATCACTGTCATTTAATCTTAGTTGTAATAGGATTACCTGTTTTATCTTGACTATCTTTTATGCATCCTTAAGCAGTCATATTTGAAAAGTCCCTTGTTTTTCACATGTCCACTTGAATTTCATTCATTTTTATATATTCTCTGACATAGTTTCTGCTTTGCCGACAGACTAGTAATTTTCCCTCAGAAGATAGTACTAAAACATTCTTTCCTCCAAGGCAATTGGAACAGCTGTTGTATTTTATATATATATATATATATATGTGAGTGTGTTTATACATACACACTTTTTTCCATACTATGATACCTTTACTGTATTTTCATAAAATTTCCTATTAAGCCACTTATAAATGAACTTTTCTCTATGATTTTGTTGTTCTCAGTGACTCACTCATGGTGAGTTTTTCATGGGAAGAACTAGTATTTAACAAAATGCAAAAATTGATTTAAAGATAGCATTGAGTCTCCTGATGTTTAAATACAGTTGGACAAGTCTCAGGCATTGAGTTATAAGCTTTAACCCATGTATTTCCCTAGGAGAAATATTGAAAATATATGTAGCTGAGTGGCATGGCATTTCTTGCCTAGTACACTCTTTAATTTCTAGAACTCAGTTTTGGTAAACCACTAGGAGGAAGAAGAGGTTTTCTATTTGCTAAAGTGTGGATTGAGCTTGTAAACTCTGAATGAGATTTGAATTGAAAACTTGAGTTGTGCAACTGAATCAATGTAGTCACAGTGTTTTCTATAATTGGTTAAACTTTCTTCTTAAAATAGATTAGTGAATAAGTTATTTTCTCTATGCAAGAGTCACTTCTGATTAGACATTTTATTCTGGTTTTGGCAAAGACACTTGCAGTTGTTTAGCCAACAACTGAAAAACTCTTACACATTGGTGGTTTTCCAAATGTCTGCTGTAATTATCTGCTATTCAGTGTTGTAAATCACAGAGCTAGCCACCTATTTCTTTTTTCCCCTCTATAAACATTTCCAAAGGAAAATTACATTTTGTACCTATTTGAAACTATGACTATGAGGAACTATAACTTTGTGATAGTAAATTTATTTCTAGATTGAAACTGAGAATTTCTAGTATGAATACAAGGGAGAAATCTTGTTTGAAGGTTCTAGAATATTCTTTCTGTAATTTTACATTGTGTATTTATCAAGTCTCCTAATTAGGTACTTAAATATCTCCTAAGACTGTATTGTGTAACAACTCTCTCTTATCAGGCTGCAAAATCCTAATGTATTACAATAAAAGGGAGTATGCAGTGGTGAAACATTATTTTTTTAATTTAATGCCTGTCAAAACAGCACATGTGTGAACACTTTTAAATTTAGTTTTGTTCATTAAATGTCCTCTGCTTAGATTTTGAAAATATTAAGGAGAAAGGAAGCCACTACTCTGTAAAGGCGTTCTTTTCTACAACCAATGTAGTAGTCAAAAAGGAAAGGGTTTGGGGTTATTTGTGTTCTGAAATGACTGATGATTGATACATGTTGAATGGTTGTCTAAGGAGTCTATTTTAGCAATTAGACTTTGAAAAGTAAATATTTTTACTCAGCCAAACTGGTTTTTTAGGTTATATATAAAGTTTGCTTGCTTCTGAGGTTTCTGATATTTAGTCTGTCTCAAGAGAAATAGTGAGTTTATTACCAAGGCTGTTGATATTTTAAGTCTATCCCATGAGTAGCATTTAAAACATTTTTCAGAATTTGATCTCCATTTCAGTCTTCAAAGTGGTGAAGATAATTTATGTCTAGGTATTTCTTGTAGAAGCAATGTTGTGTAAGTTAAAGCTTTTGTGTTTGGATTGTTTTTGGATTCATGCAGACATGATCATTCCTGCTATTTTCCTTACTTATACTGGCTATTAGGAATGCTTTTTTTTAATCAGAGTCTAGGAAGTCCTGCAAGGAGCAGGTAATTGGGTTCAATGATCTCTTTGAGTGCCTTCCAACTCAACATATTTGTGATCTTTTTGACTGAATCCTGTCAGTGAGTGAAATGTAAGTAGGCTTAAATATCGATCTGGTGTTCATTACTGTAGTACTTTCATACTGTAGAGTATGAAAGATAGCAAGAGGAAAATACAAGGTCAGGTAGAGGAAATTAGTAGATGTTAGAAGGTTTGATTTAGAAGAAAGTTTTTAAAGACCTATATATTAGTGGGCAACATCCAAAAGAAAAAATATGTTTGCAAATCAAATTTTTTAGGCCAAAGTATCCCAGTGTAATTCCTAATGACATCCTGTCATAAAGCATTTATGATTATGCAGGTAAGATATTTTAAATCTTGACAATTCTCTCTGTGACCTTCTAAAATAATAAATAGTTATTTCGATTTGCTTCCTCAAAACTAGTATTTGTTGTCAAATATTAGTTGCCCAGACCAGATTGTTTATATATTGATTTCTGCTCAGATTTGAATGACAAAGCTAGTATTTCGGAAAACTACCACAGTTGTGTGTATTTTTTTAATGCTTTTTATTTTTAATTAAAAATAAAATCACTAGTTTCGATACAACTAGTTTTCGATACAACTAAGGAAAATTTTTGACTGATTTGTCACTTTTCTCTGATAACTGTGCTTTTCTGGATGTCCATCTGACTTGCCCACTTTAGAAAAGATTTTGGTTGATTGCTTTCAGCGTAAGCAGTTCAGGTCATTATTCTCTGTTCTCTTGAATTTAGAGTATGTTAGGTATAAAATAATATAACCTCTGAACACTTTTCCAAAATATTAGCTGCCTATGTTTCACATTTATTATTTTAAACTATTGTTATGTCTCAGCATCAATTAGTAATGAAGATATTTTCCATCTTTGCTGTTATGAGCAGATTTAAGACAATTTGGCAAAAGACTTAATCTGTCTTAAGCAAATTAACCAAAAGATGATATCTGTAACTTCAACTTTTATGTATTCAAGCTGAAATGATTGATCAGCCTGTTAAGATTAGTCTGCATCTTTTTAGAACGTCTAACAACCTGCTTACATTTTTCAGTAGTTAAATGGTTCTTTGTAAACTTTTCATCTGTACTGAATTTGTGGAGGAACAAGATTCCAGTCTTCACAAACAAACTTCAGTAAATATACTAAAGGCTGCTGTGTTCCTTGTTGTATGTTCACTTTTTCTGGAACATCTTTAAAAGTTTCCACCAAGCAAGGAATGGGACAAGCAAACGGCTATATCTGTTATGGTCAGCAACACATAATAGTTACTTGTTATTTGCTGTATAATGGCATTTATGTTTTACTTTGGCATAAAATACTCATGCCACATTGGAGCAGAAGGATCTTTTTGAGGAAAAGTAGGGAGGGATGTCCCAGAAACTGCATCTGGGAATAGATCTGAGCTGTCCCTTACAGCAACTGAGTGCTAGTGTGGTAGCAGCAGAAGTGTTTGTGTGCTTCCTTCTAGCAATGAACATCTGATTCTTGGTTTAATGAACTTTTCCCTGCTGTCACTTTCCTGGGCCTTGTGCTTGTTTGTGCTAGCCCGATAATAAATAGGCTATGAAGTTACATAAATTCTTCTGTCCTTTTTAGGTAAAGTAATTATCCAGTTCTTATACTTTGTGTAGCCTGATAAAAAAACTTCATTTAATCCATCCCAGACATATTTTCCATATTTTTTCTTAATTTGCACTGATGACATAATTTTTTGGCACCATTATTAAGTGATAATGAGACTCGGACAGTTTTTCATTTGATAACTTTTTTGTTTGATCTTAACTTTCTATACTTCTGTATCTCAACAGTAATGGATTCTACCACATTGCAGCACAAAGAGGAGGGGAAAAAAAAACCCTCAGCACTGTAGTTCATGGTGTTGTTAACCATGCTTCACTCTGTAGTTTTATACATTTATAACACTGGTTTTCAGTTCATTTTAATACCCTTGCTGATACGTCTTATTCCAAGGGATTATGAGGAGTTCAGTTTTTTTTCTAAAAACCACTAAAATTTAATGTTTTGCCCAGTGCAGTGTCAAGGTGGGGGCAATATTTGTATTTTTTTTTAAATGCTGGAGACATACAAGTCACAAGAGCTACATTTGATATCATACTTTTGAAAACAGTAAAAAAAAAATAAAACTGTCTCAAGCCTAGAAATCATTTTCAGTAGCAGAAAAATCTTATAATGGTTAGAAAATAAAATTAAAAATATTGGTTTTTTAAGGCTCCTTTTGTTTCTCAAAACCAAGAATGATTTTGGTTAAATGAGAGGAAAGTCTACAGGATTCATATTTAAAAGTGCAGCATTAACATCACAACCCTTTAACTGCTGCTCTACTGTTTGCCAGCACAGATTTCAACTCTAGTTCTGGACATGCCATCAAGTCACATCAGGAGCTTTTTGTTTAGTTCGTAGCTCAGATGTGAACTGTAGGACAAGAGCAGGTCTATGGAAATACCTTCATAACTAACAGTGGAAAGGGTGAACTTTTATATGAATGAACTTGTAATAGATCCATTTTCCAAATGCTTGCTAGTTTGATCTATATTATTGTCGTAATATTTTACTCTGTGTTTCCTTTCGACAAATATTTGCCCTCAAGATTAAACTGCATTTCTTCTTTACCCACAGTTAAGGTGAAAATTCTGCTTTTTCTTTGCATTCTTAAGCAAATAGAAATAGTCAACAAAAATAGTAAATTCTCTAGACACCATCTGACTGCACTTTATCTTCCATATTTGGAAGTAGCTTTATTACTGTTTCTTTGACCTGTGAACAACTGAGTTAAGAAGAGATGGCTCAACAATCAGTAACTTTTACATGGAAATAAATGGCTTGAAGGTACTGCATTAAGAGAATAAAGGGCAAAATAGGCCCTTCCTCTTACCGGTGGGAAAATCTAAAATAAGTGTGATTTACTTTGGAGCAGGACACATATGCTATGAAAGAAACTGTAAGACTTTCTATTATAAAGGTGTGCAGCTTATAATATAATTTGAGGTACTGAAGTTGGAATTATAAAGAGCTTTGTCGTAACCTTGCCTTGCAGCTGCTATTAGAAGTAGTTCAGTGATGATTAGCTAAGTATAAATGCATAGAAATGAGAGCTGTGTTAAAGTATATGCAGAACCTAACAGTGGTGACACATATTAAATGTTTTATGAATAAAAGTAGGGGTAGCATTAGTATAATGAACAGAGAATAGGTATCTTCATATTTCCAGATGATTGTGGTACTCATCTTGGATTTTTAGTGATGGTCTAATTCAGATATACTACTACATGTTTCTGTAAAACCATGTCTGAGCTTGTAACAATGTTATTTAAATGGATAAGCCTAACTGACCACAGCTTCTGTTCTTCACTGATGAATTTCTACTGGTTCATAGCAATGCATGTATCTTCATTAGATGTTTTGTCTCATGATAATTAAAAAAAAAAAAGATGTAAAAAACCTCGTATTTGCCTAGGCAATGAAATTTCTGTATTAGATTTTAAATAAGCTTCAATTGAAGTGAGGAGATTTATCTATTAGAAGAAGTTTTAATCTACTTACTGTAAGTAAAGAGTTCTTCAGACTAAGAATAGGCCCAGATCAAATTACAATGTTTCAATCTTAAAATACCAGTTGCTACAAAACTGTTCTGTAATCAGTACCTTCAGCTCTGTAATACATGCACAAATATATCTATAATAAAAGAAAAAAAGCTTTTTGAAAATAGAGTTGGTTTGTGTAAAGAGTTGTGGAGTGTGGGAGACTGACACTTGGAGATTAATACTCTAAAAGAAATCTAGGGGAGAACTTTGGTTAAAATTAATAAGCCCTCTCCCATATTTCATATCTTAACATCCTTCAATTAATTTTTTTGGTTTTGTTACAGTAAAGAATTTGCCCTATTTAGAAATCCCATAGCCCATATTCCATGTGAAGATACTCTCATTTGTCTGTTATTGATTTGAAGAACTGCTGAAGGGATTACTAATTTAAAGGAAGAACATGTATAAGTATTTAAGACTTCTGTATTTTTACTTAGGCCACAAATTGAAGGATGAGTAAGATATTTACCTGCTAGAATTGAACTATGTTAACTGGGGACATTTGATTAAAATCTTGGATTTGAAGTAGGATAGGCATTAATGACTTAAGGATAAACATTAATGACTTATACCTGTTTTGGGGCAGGCTACTCCCACTAATGCTCTGTTATATGAAATGTTTGTCATTGTGCCCCAAGTGGAAACGCTGGACTTTCTTCTTTTGGTTCTTGTTATCTGAAGGTCATTTGAAACATATTTATCCACCAGGTGGTAGAAGAAACAGCTTTGAGTTGAAGCCCATAGAAAATAAACAAAAGGAAGAAATTCCTATGAAACTTTGTGATTTTGAATTAATGTAATTGCACTTTAATTTCTAGATCAGAATTGGATCTCTGAGCTGGCTTCTTAGGATCTGTAGTCATAGAAGATCCAATTTTTTTGAATTTCAAATGGGTTTTTTTTGACTCTGAGCAAGTCTGAACTAGTTTGTGTGCATAGATCCAACTTAATGAGATGTATCCTAACCTTTAGCATGACTGTTCTTGAGATAAAATTTTTTGTAAAGACCTTAAGAAAGATAATTCTCTCTGCAATGATTTTCGTCTTCAGTTGACATTATTCCATAACAAGGCAACATATCTAAAGCCCAAATTAATTTCCTTATCTCAGTCTGTCTGGGTTAATCCTGCAGACAAGACATTCTGGGCACTTTAATGGCTTTCCTATACAGAAATCTGATCAGAAAAAAAAATCTTGAGAGAAGAATTTTCTCTTTTTTGTACAGTGAGTATTATTTTCTACTGGTTCCAAAGAGAACACAAAGTAATACTTGAAATGATTGAATCTGGAAATAGAAAAAAGGATCACCTACCCTCAGGCAGTTCTTGCATTCTTAATATATTAAAATGAAAGTGTATGGAGTGCAGGACTACAGAAACTTGAAAGAGATACTTGCTTACTTTTTCTCAGTTTTTTAAAAAATATTTTTAACCTTGACATTCACTATTAAAACAGAAAGTAGTATTTTCATCATCTTCATAGAGGATGTTGGGGTTATTCAGTTTTTGATCTTTATGGGAATTATTTTCTTTGCAAATAAGGAAAAAACTGTTTCTAAATTACTGTAAAACTAGTTTATTCTTGTGGGTGATTTTCAGTGGTTTCATTGAAACAATATAGCTTGAATAACCTTGATTCAGCTGTAGATATTGAAGTTGAAACACGATTTATGGAAAGTTTGAATGGTAAATGGCAGTCACTGAAGGGACACTTACAAAAAAGAAAGTTAAAATTAAAAGAGCAAGGCATTAGGGAATGACAATTACTCTGTTTCCCTCTATTTTTTATTTTTTTTCCCCATTTCCGTCTATGAGCTTTTAAACTGGTGCCTCAATGGGCAGTACATTTCATGGCCGTTACTTTCTGGAAGCTTGGTGTAAAGAAACAGGGGGAAATTAAAGCCACAAGAGAATCTTGACATAAAAATTACAACATGTATTTCATTTTTGGTAGATATAGGAAGTTTTATAAAATGATTACAGGATAATTTCTGCCACAATTTCCTTCTGGAATACAACCAAGAGAGTGGCATGTTTTGTTGGAGAGGTTATGGAATTTCAAGGAGGGTGAATTCCATTTTCCTTATAGTTTACTTCAGTTTGGTGGGAGATTTTTCTTTTGTATGGCATTTTGCAGGAAGCAGGTTATAGATTATCTCCTGCTATTTCTGATTCCTCCACTTCTCATTACATTTATTGATACATTATTTAGTGCAAGAGTATCAATGTAGGGAAAAAATGCTTTGAATTAATAAGGTTTTTATCAGTAAAGTGTATTATATCTTGTGTGAACAATATTTTTGAGATGTGATCTGTAGGGATTACTCTCCCAAACAGCTTAATTCACTCCATAAAAAATCAGCCTGAAATAAGGGAAGCTATGTGGGCCATAACTAAAGATATCCCCTGAATATGAGTGGATTGAATTGTTTTTTTAGTAACCCATAATATGCTNCTATCCCCTGAATATGAGAGGAGGGAGGGCCTAAAGAGTGAATTGAATTGGTTTTTTAGTAACCCATAATATGCTTTCAGGGCATACAGTGATAAGCAGAGAAAAAATAGTGTGAATCACTTGTACTGCTTGAAATAAACTGACTTTGGAGTAAATGGACTGATGCTCTTGAAACTACTTGTTAATCACCAAGCAGCAAGGGAATAAAGCTTGTGTGCATTGGTAGTGGGCAAGGATAGTTGCTCTCTGGTATGTTTTCTGACCATTTTTTTCCCTTCATGAAAGTAGTACTTGTTTGCACTCTGGAAGTGTGCTTGACTGTGCTATGCTATGGCTAGATAGCTTTCCTTAAATAAATAGAAAACTTTCAAGAATTTTCAGAGAAGTTATGAATATTTAATATTTCTACTCTAATATTTTGACATGATTAATTCTTCTGCATTGGAACCAAAGATGTCTCTTGTAACAAAGTCAGTTAAATATAATGGTGCATTTAAAAAAAATAGTTGTTTCAATGCCCAAAATGGAATATCATCTATCATGTTGAATTAGAGTACGTTAAGGCCATATGAAGTGATTCTTGGTATTTTTTTCATGCAAAGCCTGCACGCAGCTCTGAGCATGATGAAAAATTGCTTTTTCTCTTGTGTATTTGCTGAATGCCTTCTCCAAGAATCACTGTCAAATGATATCTAAAAAATAATCACATTTCTCCGTTACTTACTGTTGTAATACATACACAATTTAATTGAGAGTAATTGAAATCCCTCATTATTTTAATGTTGTTTTGCTGTGACAGTCTCCCTGACTTTTGCACAACCATGACTCCAGAGCTGTGATGGACAGACATCAATCAGTGATCTGCCTTCCTACATGGCTGTGTAGCATTGCTTGTGCTCAAGGCAAGACAATTAAAGCTACTGCAAACTGTAAATTGCTGCCCTTTTCCTTAATTTTTCCAGTCAGAAATCACCATGCATCCTTTGTGTTCTCCATGGTCAGATTTCACATGTAAGTGCACATGTGTAGTTGGAGTGTTCCCAGAGTATATTCTTGGACCCAGATGCTGAAAAGCAGTCAGGGGATTTAAAATTGTGCAAGCAGCAAAACTCAGTCCTGAAAAATACAGGATTGAAAATTGCATTAAATGCTGGGGAAGAAAAAAGCAAACAAAACACAACAGGAAAATTGACCACCTTTCATCAACCAGTGTGTGTGGGGAGCAAACACGGACAAGACACACTCTGAATGCTTCTTTAAATAATGCTGTTTAAAGCTATTGCTGTACAGGAAGGTGTCCTAATTAGAAGAGATATCTTCATGAAGGATAGTGTAGAAAATGACTGAAATGGTTCTCGGATTGTTTGCATGCAAATTACATTTTGTTTGAGTGATGAAACGTCCTAATTTTTGGGGAAAGTTTTAAGAGTGATAGAAAAGCTAGACTTCCAACTTTAACTACACAACTGAATGTAGAAGGAATATTATTTTGGGCTAATATGCCCTTTATAATGGAGAAACTTCAAACAAAATCTGCTGCCAGCTTAATTCTCATAAAAATGATTGTATCTGTTTGACAGTTTCAGTACTTACACACAATAAATCTGAAGTTTAATTTTTTTTTTTAATTATTAACTATTAGCTACTATTAACTACTTTTAAAATTATTAACTATTTGAATTATCTGCTTGCATTTTAATTTACCTGAACTGAGAAACCACTAAGTACTGACACCATGTGCCGTTGCCTGGCTGAAGGGACTTGTGGCAACAGTGAGTGAGGAGAGGTGACTGGAATGAAAAAAGGAAAAGAGGAACAGTGAGGAGGTAAAGCAAGATGTTTAAAGTGAAGTGAGCCTGAAAGTGAAGTTGGGCCTGGCAAAGGTATTTTGAGGAGAAGGTTGTTTTTCTCTAAATATTTATATGTAAGTTTTTGTTTCTAAATAATTAAGTCGGTATTTAAAGTCAATTTTTGTTATTTGGCAATAAAAGAACTTAAATGCCCTGAACTGAGTCTGTTTTGCCTGCAGCAGTAACTGGTGAGTGATTCACTGTCTGTTTTAACACATAAGTTTTCTCACTCTTGTACTTTGAGTTTTCCCCCCCTGTCCCACGGGAAGTGAACCTGCCTGTGGATGGGGCTTGTTTGCCAGCCATGTCAGTCCACAACCCTCAAACACAGTAAATGTAACTAAATAGGAGTGTAATACAAATCAAAATGGGTGTTGGTGGGTGTTCTGTCCTTGACTCTTCTTTTTTTAACTTTGAATTTTTGTTGCTCAGGTGATAATTCAGGATTTATTTGGCCACTAAAAGATAAAACAATCTTGTCTTCCCCATCCCCAAAGGAGGTTACAGGTGTGATAGCTGCCAGTGCCTGAGCTATTTGTAATTGATGATGACCTCCTAAGGTCAAGAAACATAAAACCATTTGAAAAAAGCATTGTTGCACCTGGGACCAAAGTCAGAAACACATTTATACTTCAATTTTGTATAACTGTGAAGGTGTTTGCTTTTTCAGTGTTGGCATGACCTACAAGACCATAGTAGTGTAAGATCTATTTAAGTGAATTAAACTGAATATGATGAGTGAATGGTGTGTATGTGACCTTTGTTTAACTCCTGATCGAACTTTTTTAAGTTCTGCATTCCTCTGGTTCTCCTGGGTGACTACAAATATCATTAGATTGCCTCCAGGAATATAATTTTCCTTTAGAAAAACAAGCATCAAGATTATTATTTATAAACTTACATATTAGATATTCCTGCTTGTAAAGAGTGAAACATGATTATTGATAGGAGCAAACTTTCAGAAAGTTGCCATATGAGCTAGAAGAATTCTATGAATTGTAGTCTGAGGAGCTCTGAAAGACTTTACAGAGCTCAGATGCATTGCTGCTCTATGGACTCTACAATAATTGCATAATCACTCCCCCAGTGTCACTGACTGATAGTGTTTTATTGGTCAAAGGGGTTTTGCATATTTATTAAAAAAAAAAGAATTCTGTTGTGAAATGAAAACTGGAATTTAACAGATGTTTTTTTAAGGAGAAATCACGTGCAAAGGAAACACACAGCATTAGAATGTTAGTAATACACATTGAATTCTCCTCAGTCATAAATAGTTTTTTATGTAGAAAATATCCAGGATGGTACAGCAGAACTCCATCATGCCTTCCCAGCTTACATGTGCTACTTCTAGCAGTATTTCTTTTCTCTAGCTTATTCTATGAATATTTTTCATTATATGCATAAATGCACGTTATAGCTTTTCTGTGCTTAATATTATGTGATTTTGCTTATTTTTTCCATAAGTTATAGAACTGCACTTGTCTTACAGTGGTTTCTGGGAATTAAATGAAAGGAATGGAAAAAATATAAGGAATATTTCCAATGTATCTATTGTGTGTTCTTATGTGCTTTGGTGTTAGTATTCAGAATTACTACATAAAAAGATAAAAATAAGTATTTGGTGTATTTGACCTCTGAAATTCAGATTGATCTCATCTCTTTTGACCTTCAGTGTTATGTGAACTGTGTATTTGTATAGGTGAAGCTTTATTGAACAATGGCTTTAGTTCAAGGAGCTGAGACAAGTATTTCTTCTGCATTAGGAATGCACAATTTACCTTTCACTTTAGAAAACAACAGTCTTTCAAATAGTGCAAGGAACACTGGGAGTGCTTACCTGAGTAACCTTTTATTTCTCTCTCTTGCATATGATGTGGGCAAATGCAAAGAAATACTGTTTTAGTTTTAAAATTGTTATCTAGAAATTTCCTCTTTCTCAACTGGAGCAGTCTTGGATGCTAAATGGGTTACATGTGTGAAAAATATTTTGATGAAAAGTTAATTAGCAAGTTTGAATGTTTTTGGGTTTTTTAAATTTTTTTGGCAGTGATCTTTTCTATTTAAAATTGTTAGATAAAATTAATTTTCTTTAAAAAGTAATGTTAGGAGGCTGCAACTTTCATAAAATTGTAGATGGCTAATAAAAAGTTCTACTACTTACCATAAAATAATACTCTGAAGTGAAAACTTCATGGAATTGCCTTCAGAAACATTTTTCTAGCAGAAAATCTTTTCTGAGCTGAATCTCTCCATGAAATTAATGCAACAGAAGGGTGATGTTTTCAAAGGAGAACTCCTTTGGATCTACAAATACTCAGTATCAATCACATTTCCTTTCCTCTTCCAGCACTTCAATTTAATAGCATTTAACTTTACTGAACACTTTAATCGGCAAAAGATTCATATAGGTTAAATATTTACTACAGCACAACAGTAACTTGCAAGCCTAACTTACAAATCTGAAGTAGTGCATACGAATCCAGGAGAGCAGCATTCCTAACATGTTTGATACAGCATATGCACACTTTCATGCACACAGACAGAAAGAGTCTGTACGAGGTTCCTGTGAAAAGGTCTCCTCAAATTTAGTGAAATATTCTCTTTGGATGCCTTTGTGTCCTTTCACTGGGTTGAGGGGCATCAGCCCTGGATCCCTCAACCTCTGATGATCCTCCTCGAGTACTCCTCTAGCTGCAAGAGGCAACGCATTTAGAGGGGGATGCCGGTCACAATGATCTTCAAAAATTCATGATTTTTAGGAAAAGTTCCCTATGACTGGAAAAATGTAAAATGTTACAGCTATCTTCAAGAAGGAGAAGGAAGATGATCCAGGAACCTAGTCTCCTCTGCCTCTATCTGTCATGAGGAAGATTATGGAACCAGAAACTCTAGGTGCATGGAGAATCAAAAAGTCATTGGGAACGCTGTGCCTGATGATATGGATAGTGCTGAGGATGAGAGGATATCAAGGAATAGTTCTTACCTTGATTCTAGTAAGACCTTTCATAGTATCCTTAAAGCCAAAGCAGTGAGATGTGGGTAGAAAACTGGCTAAATTCCTGATTTTAAAAGGTTGTGATCAGTGGTACAAAATCCAACAGGTGGCTGGTATGGCTGTGATCCTCAGGGGTGGAGAGGGGGGCTGATAATGTTTCAGTGTCTTAAGGTCATTTCCTGGGTGATGGGAGGAACTGCACTGCAGCAAATCTGCAGATAATTCCTGTCTGAACATGAGTCAGCAGGTCTCACTCACAGCAATGAAGTCCAACAACATTCTCAGCTGTAGGACTGAGAATGTCACCTGCAGTTTGAGGGAAGTGATTGTTCACTCCTGCTCAGAGTCTCAGTCCCATTCTAGCATACTGTGCCCTGTTTCCTGTAGCTGGTCACAGTCACAGACTATTTCAGCGTGGGAAACTGTACTGAATACAAATTCAAATAAGTCATTTAGATTCTCAGTAGCTGCCTTGTTGTCTTTAAATGTTCCTGCTGTGCTCATCCTTTCATTCTGCAAAGCCTCTAGGAGGGATCTGTCCCTGGAGATATTTGAGGGAAGATTTATTAGTAGTTTTCATATGTTTTGCTGGTTGTTCCTCCTGGGCCAGTCTTTCTGGGTTTTTTTTACACTAAGCCTGCCAGAATTTATTATCCTGTTTTCTCCATTTGGACATGATATGAGCTTCTTGAATTACACTTTGGGTAACTGCTCTTCAGCCCTCTTGACTTGCTTTTATTTAAGTCTTCATTGCTCCCTTTCATCTCCACTTTCCAAGGTGATGCTACTAGCTCCCTTGTGATTAAACCCTGATCTGCTTTTGGATTGTTTCTCTTGAATCTCAATCTGGCAAGTGATAAATGGACACTGTGCTCCTGTGTGGCAGGAGTTACGAGCTGGAAGAAAACTTTAAACTTTTCTTTCTTTAGCAGTTCTTTGTAGTCCAGGCTATTGAGTCTTCTACAGTAATTTTTCTCTTTTTCTCTCTGAAATTGTTCTCTTGACTCTCTTCTGCTTGCTAGTCTAATGAGATTCAGTAATTAATGTTTTATTGCCTCTCAAACATTTTTAATCTGTCCCTTTTGGGGGGAGCAGGGTTTAAACATTTTTTAAGAAGTCTAATAGTAATTAGTTATCTTAAATGCAGAAATTTTGGTTGTTTCTAAAAAATTATTAATTACATTTCTAAGATACATAAAGATAGGCTGATTTTTGCTGCCTGTCTTTTCACCTGTCTTACCTTTAACAGTCTCTGTAGAGTTAGGTTTTCTCTTTTTTCCTGTGCCTCTGAAAATATAAGGTAGTCATCCTAAATTGCTGTAGTAGAACTAAACAGAACATCACCAGGATTAGAAAGGGCCTAGGCTTCAATTAATATGTTGAAAGATCTTCACCTTATACTGAGAGTTAAGGAATTGCTGTGGGTTTATGTTTCATTAGTACAAGATTTCATGCTGCCATGTGCTGATTAGGAGTTAGAGGGGGAAATCCTCTGTTCATCATCCATTACAATGCTGGAAGACTCAATGTCTCTCCCAGTGGTAATTCTATCAGTGAAAAGCAGAACCCAGCTCTAAGCAGCAGGACACAGCATTTCAAATGGCACTAACCTCATTCTTTCCTAGGGTACAGCCTGCAGATAACTCAGCCATCAGTCAATGTTTATCAAGGTGAAATAGATCAGATGCAGTATTAGGTGGTGCAAGCAGGTTGGAAGGTCTTGTTCATGGCATGACAGTTTTATGTCAGGTGTCTCATACCAGCTTGGCAAGTAGAATTTATCAGTTTCCAGGAATCATTCATTCAAATCCAGCCTTCTCCTGAGTTTTACTCAGAAAAAAACCCCTGATTTTTACCAGCCTCACTGAAGGTAACTCTGATATAGAAGGAATTGTGAGAGAGTGCTCTTGCTCTGAAGCCAAGAACATGTTTTGTTAAGAACATGTTTTGAGAAGAAAGTTGAAGATTCTAGGCTTTGGGAAAGATCCAAGACTAGGCCTGGCTTCTAAATTATGCCTTAAAACTTAGGGAAAAATGCTTTCAAACCTCCAAAGTACCGAAAATGTGGATAATTGTGGGATTTTCATCAAAAGCTGCGATTTAACTATTACACAGGGTTTAAGTATATAATTTTATAATCTTACTCCTCCTATGTGATGATATTGCAATTATTGTTTCTTGGTCTTGTTTTAAGAAACTACATTTCCTAAATTCAATGAATAGTTAGCTATGCTCTTATTGGATGCCTTATCTACAAAACACATTAAAATATTAATTAAACCTTGCAAAAAATCTCTGTGAGGACTGTACACGAGCATTATCATTCTTTCACAGATGGTAAATGCAGTTAATATTTCTCCAGTAGTGCTAAAGAACTTTTGTATCCAGGAGTCCAGTTCTATTAATTTTTTTTTCAGCTAAAGCCTATCATTACTGAGATGGCTGTGAAGTGGAAAAAAACATTCTGGATTGTAATAGGCAGTTATATCTACATACCTCCAACTTTGTATCACATTTGTCTAATGTGTTGCTCTGAATTCAAGATTACTTATTTCAAACCTCAGAGTTTAGTTTTGGTCATGGATGAGCTACTTGCAATCCAATTGCTTGTTTTCTGAACATGGGTTGTTTAGCTGTGCAGAATCAAACTGCTTGATATACATAGTTTAATAAAACAATAGAGTGGTGGTTGATCCAGTTAGACATCCTTTGAATTGAAATTGTAGCTTAAAATTGTTTAGAAATAAGTATCAGAGGATGGACAACTTTTAGCATTTAAAATAGAAAATGTTATTTGGTATGCATTCTTGAAATGTCTAAATAATTTGAAAATTAACTTTAAATAATGAAATATTCAAATGAAAGTTGCCAAGAAATCTATGATCAAGCTATTTATCCTTAATGTTTTGTATTGCTTTAAATCAGGCTCTTCAGACTATTTCTTAAATGGGGACAAAATTTTGATTTGGAGATTGATTTACATCGATTCTGATCCCATTTTCATATTATAGTAATGTGCAACTAATAGAAGCACATCTTACTTTATATGAAAAATAGAGGTAATGATAAATAGAAAAAACCAGCCATCATAAGGCAACAGTACATGAGCATATAGTTCTTGTCCAGGAATTCTAAGTTCTTATAGGACCTTGTCTTTAATCTACTATGTGGCTTTCTGTGAGTGTTAAATATAGACAATAGTCACTAGATCCTAAGTTGTTCTGTACCTATTGGGAAGAATGAAGGTGTCTTATAACCAGAGCTTTGCACATCATCTAAAGGTGCTCAGTATCACTGAAAATAAATATAACAAGGTTGTTTTATTTTAATTCCTCCAGTTTGGGTCCTGTAGCTGTATTTGAGTGGTGTGCAGTAAGAGCTGCTCCAGGTGAACTGCTGTTCACGGGTGGTGTCACATCTGCTCATTCATGCTGTCCCTCTCCTGGCAGTCAGCACCAGGAGAAGGGTGGGCTCTGGCTCTGTTACCTGTGCTTGGACAGACACTTGTAGTGCCACATCAGATCTTGTATTTCATTATCATTGCTGCTGCAATGTGTGGCATAAGAAAACAGAGAACTCTGTCAAATGCATCCTCCTCTCAACGGGCAGATGTTCACCCAGTATTAGGAAAAGGTGTCCCTATTTGGGAGACTCTAGGTTGCTCTGGAGTGTCATTGGTAAGTGGAAAATCGATGGGTACAGGCTGCTCCCTGAAGGCACTCATCTCTCTCAGTTGTACGGGCTGTGAGCATGGGATGGAAGAGCATCCATCCTGTTAAATACAGACTGACAGTAGTAGCAAGGTTACTGTAGTTAATTTGCTTCTGGATATATCAAAGTTCATGTACATTTGCTTGTGCCATGCTTTTGTATGGCAAGTATTCCACTGGGAAATGTTGGATAAAATTGGTATTGGATAATTTGCTGTGATAAATTAAAACAAGGAACTGCAGAATTACTCTGCCATGAGCTATAGTGACCCATGTGATTTTTAAATCTTTCCTTCACAGTGTGTTCATCACCTTTCTCCATTACAATTTTACTGTATAATCAGCTATCACTCCCCTGACAAGTATTAGTCTGTTAGAAACTTATCATAGGCTGACAAGTGCCAGAATTCACCCTCACATTTCTGTTACTGAAACATCCAGACATTTGGCTTCAGTGGCTGAAATATTCTATGACACATTATTCTGACCTACAGCTTGGCATGGAAATGTTTTTAATTGTTCAATTTCAAATCAACATGTAGTTGTAAATATGACTCTTGATTATGTTTCCTTACTTTGGGTTTTTGGTTTAATAGTAATAACAGAATAATCAGATTCTGTGCTGCTCGATCTTAAAGCTAAGGGAATATACTCTATCTGTTTTTTTTCATGACAGAAAATACCCTGGACAAAGTATTTTTTTATAATTATTAAAAAAAAAAAAAAAAAGAAAAAAAAAAGCTTAACCAGTTGTGTAAGCATAATTCATTATACTAGTGTATGCTAATATTTTGGGATAATGACAACCATTAATTGTATGAATCTTACTTTACATAATCTACCGTGTATGTAAGACTTACATAAAACACATACTTAAAGAAGGCTTTTGCAGAAGACTTTGTCAAAACACATAGGGATGGTTTCAAAAGTCATTACCCATTATTTGTACGGTTCTGGGGGATTGTTTTACAGTATCCTTTCTAAGCTCTTTAGGGATAGTAAAGCAAAGATGACAGTCTGGTTTAGTTACGACTAAGTAAAGAAAAAATTTAACACTTTTCTGCTATTTGTTAAAACTTAAGGGTTTTTAGAGTGGCTGTCAAACCTTGCTTTATATATTTTTAGATCTCTCTACTTATGTCCTAAACTGTTTATTTAAAAGAAACCAAAGCATTTTTGGATTTAATTGTATTTTGATTTGTGCCCTTGTAATGTATCCAATGGCATGGTACTTCACAGTTCTTCCTTTTTTTGATGATTATTACAACTAATGAAAGTCTACATTGAAAATGGAAAAAGAATTAAATTATTAAAGTTTTATTAGCATTTTACACAGCTCCATAATGTGAGACTTAGCTCCTTGGACTAAAATTAGAATATAAAACTAAAAGAGAGATTAATTTTTTAGGATCATAGAGCAGTGTGCCTAGAGAGCCATGACACAGACCCCTATAATGGCTTTTTGAGCAGAGCCTAATAAGGGAAGAAATTGCAGCAAGGCTCTTACATCAAGAGCCTCCAATTTGCTGTATATAAATATGCATTTTACATGTTGAACTTCAGCAGCAGAAATTCTCAAGTAAGAGTTTGCTTTTGTGCAAACAAAGGCTTTTAGTCTGTGTGGAACCTGTTCCTTGCGTTGCCTAGTGGCTTTGACAGTCAGTGGGTTTCCATGTCTGAGGGCTGTTTATAAATGCAAGATGTAACTTCTCTCTGAAAAAGCTGCCACCAACTTCTTTAGGGCTTTATTGACTTTATTTATTTATCAAGAGACTTACTTGTTGATTACAAGGAAATGAAGAAAAATTAAGCTAATTGCTCCAACAGAGGAGTTAATGTGCTGCAGAGTTTCCTCTTTTCCACAAGGCTCCTTGCCCTTCTGGTTTAGTTACCTTTAATTTTCTGTATTGTAAAATTAAAAGTCAACAGTCAGTAGTATTCTTATGGAATGCTCTGTAAATCTGTAGGAGGACATAAGCTCAGAGCAATGCTGATTTTGTTGGCTGTTTAACTCAGCAAATTAGCTTGAATGCATAAATCCAGAGGGGTATCCTTATCACAAGCTGGGTTTGAAGAAATAAGAACTTAGTATGATGATTTATTGAACATAACAACTTTTCATAGAGCATGGGAAAACTGCAGTGCTGAAATCCCTTTAGAACAGTTCTTCCACATTCCTGCTCATTATAAATAATTATGAAACAGGTCCATCAGGTGCAATTTTAAAATATCAGCATCTGCTATCAAAAGTGTTTACAGTAATTTAACACTTCACTATGTTTAAATAATTGAATTTGCAACAGAAAGAATTGCATTCACTCACACAGAATTGCAGTAGAAATAGTGTACAATGAAATTAGGAAAAAAATGGTGACACTCTGAAGGAAGAAATAAAATCTTTGTCTGAAACCTAAAAAATTAGATTATGCTCCTATTTGGCAATTTCAATCTGTTACAGAATTTCTATGATATGTTTGGAGACAAGATGAACAAATAAAAGTTTATTTGCATACCAGTAGCTTTTATGAAATGCTTATTTTAGAGAAAATACCCTTTTTTAGAAAAAAAAAATTGCTTTGATCAATAGCATAATGATAGCTGCTTTTAATTTGGTAAATTGTCATTAGACAACTGGAATCACAGGTATAATTTTCTAGTTGTAATCTGATTTGATGTTGTCCTCATTTCAGTCAGGAACTGGGAGCAGTGGTGCAGCAATATGGAAGATTTCACAGCATTTAAGCCATTCAGCTCTGAAACAACCTCTTTCCTGCACTGCTCCTCTCTATTATTCCACAGTGAAATGGTTCAAAGAGCTTAACTTAAATATTTATTCTGGTTTTGGTTTGGGTTTTATTTTGCATTGGTTTTATTGTAGCTTAACTTTAGAATCTCCTCTTTATGAACTAAGATAAAGGTGCTAGTGCATTCTCAAAGCAAAGAGTTGGTTTAGTGCAACATTTGAAAGGTAGGAATTGCAAAAACTGCCCTGGCTTCCTTCCTTAAACTCAGGTTAAAAGACAAAACTGCTGTGAAACTGCACACTAAATTTAAAAATTCTCAGCCTGTCAGTTTACTTCCCACAAAAAGATGTACAGGATGTTTCTTACTCAGAATGAAAGCTGTAGATTGAGAGAATATTTTCTCGACTTTTCTTTTTTCTGCTGCAAGAGGTGCTTACTAATATCTACTTTGAAGTCAATGCATAACTTGTTTACGCTTAAATCCTTGGATCATAGGGACAAACTGTCCACATCAGTGTGCTTTATCAGTCCTTATTTTTCCTCTTAAATATATTTTAGCAAATACTTGTTAGAATATAATCAGTACTGTTAGCCGCTATGTCACTATATAGTGCACAGAATAATAATATAAATGTTTTGGTATCTTCATTGATTTTAATGCTTTATGCATCTTAGCAATATGTTGAAATTTTTGTGTTTTGTATCACTGCAATTGTTTTGTAGATTCACAGGTTGTGTGGCCAAACTGAAATGTTACATTAATATAGTTTGACTCTATGTATTCTGTGGATAAAACAACTTTATTTAGTAACTTACTGGTGAACCTATCTTTGACTGGACCTGTTGCTTGGGTTTAAGGAGGCCTATATACCTGTCACGTGTATAGGTATGGATACCTCTGAAACCCTCCTAGAATACTGCATGGCTAATTTTTTTGTGTTAAAGACCTATGGGTTAAACTGCTTCTTGGAGGCTACTTTGATTTTATGTAATGCTTCATTTTCTCAAAGCACTCAGAATTAAACCAGATACCATCCAAGGTGTGAATAAATTTTAATGTTTGAAAGAAGCATTATCAATGTACTCTCAGGTATACATTATCTGTTCAGAAAATGTTTCATAGTCTTCATCAATATAAACTCTGACTGCTCACGTAAGAGGGAAATTACTATTCCCCAGTTATTTCTTTATTACACTTAAAAACTTCTGAAGTCTTTTGGGTACTGCTGGGATTCTTTTGGCTGCCTCTGTTTATTGTGCTCTTGCCCCCTTGTTATATCAATCCTTTCTAAGCAGTTGAGCTGGTGCTTGATGCTCCCTGTCAGCAGTTCTAGATAAGATGTTTAGGGGAAGCTGATGGCAATCAATCTCTGGCTGCTCTTTTGGAATTAACAGAAGCACAAGCCTGCAGCAGAGGTTGGCACAAGCTAAACCACACCAGCTCCCAGGTGCTCTCTGGAAAAGTCATGCCCTGAAGAAGAGACTGTGGAACAGGTGAGGAAGATAACTCTGCCACAGGAGGCATCAGAGGCAGGTATACCTCAGCTAGGGTGAAGAAGAGGAGGGTGATATTTCCTGGAGAGTGTCCCTCTCAGGAGATGGAGGCATTCCTCTTCAAATCTGACCATCTTGAGATGTTTGTTGCTTGTCAGCCACTTGGATCCAAGAGGCTGCAGAGAGTCTCCCAGCAGGTGTCTGACCTCCTGGCTACTCCCCCATGTTCATTTATTTGGGCACTTATCAATGGGTAGTGCCTGGGTAGATAAAGAGACTGCAGAGTTCTGGTGAGGATGAAGGGCATGGTGCCTACAGGGTGCTCTCCTCTCTCCTGCTGGTAAAGAGGAAAAGCTCAGGGAGGACTGGGCAAATTTTCCAATCAACATTTGACTGTGGATCTGGTGTCACAGCTGGGGATTTTGACTTTTTTCACTTTGGGGACCTGTTTGAGGAACAATGCTTGCTTAACAGGACTGTCAAAGTGGATAAAGAACATCTTTAGCAACAAGCATCTAACCTTGTGATGAGGGCTGTAACCTAATTGTGTCAGTGAAGGGGTGCAATAAGCTGAAGAGAAGGGCAGGAACATAGGATAGTGAAGTTTTTAAAAAACACTTCTCTGATGAGTTCTCTCTCATCTTCTTTATGTAAACACCAGTACACAAATGCACATGAATTGGGAAAGGTGGAATTTAAGGCCCTTGGACATTTGCAAAGCTGTTATCTCACTGAGAGTCCAGTGACTGGGACTGCTTGCATGCCTGGAGTGCTGAAGGAAACAGGACCCAGAAGCTGGGGAAGAGAGGTTGTGTCCTATGGAAAATAGGGGCCGGAGAAAACCCTGGCAAGGGAGTTAGATCCGTCCGTTTAGCATCACTGTATTTCAACAAATTAAATAAAACATTATAATTGGATGTGTTAATAAATTTAACTTTTTAAAGTGTTCTGAAAGCAAAGATTGCCATTTCATCTTTGGATTGTGTAGGCAATGCAATTTCTGGAGGTAATCTGGGGAGGTTTTGACACTGGTGTGAATTACAGTTTCTTTGTATGCATATTCCTTTGCTCAGATTCTCTCTATGATGATGGACTGGAACTTGAGAACTTTTTTTAATTTTTTTTACTTACTCCACTAGGAATTCAATTGGTACTACTTACATATTACGTATCATCTACCTAACAGACATGAGATGTTCAAATGATAGTGATTTTCCATTCTAACTGCTTGGGTTTTTATAAAAGAAATGACCTAGAGGTGAGACACCTCACTGTATATCCCAGAGTTATCTGCTGTTTTCTGAAAGACTTAGGATCTCCATTATGAATGTTTTATTGTTTGACTACTCTAACCACATACAAGAAGCAGAAAATTTACAAGCTTTTATGGATTTCTAATTCTCATTAAACTAATAGGTTTCTAATAGTCCATTCCTGACTTTCTTCTCGGTAATATCTGCTGCAATGACCACGGCAACACTAAGAACATAAACAATTAATACCTCAAAAAATCAAACTGTCTTAAATCAATAACTCTCTTTTGGGTAACTTGCTAAGGCTGGGACATTTTTATAAGGAAATATTGCTGTCTATGACATATTAACATTTTA
>VYXF01011910.1:0-45364 GCA_013397295.1 Polioptila caerulea
ACAGCTTAAGAGTCTTAGGGAAAGCCACTTGAAGGAAATTGTCAATGCACTGAAGACATTTTTACACACGACTACACAAGCTTCATAGACATTTTGAGAAACTGAATTCTTTTAATGTAATCAGAGGACTAAATAATCAGATAAAGGAGAACCTTGGGTTTAGATGATGGTAAATTTGGTCATTTGTTTATAAAAATATTTATATAATTTTAAATATTGTCACACTGTTATATGAATAGTCTATTTAGCTGTGGCAGAAAAGATGCTGGTTTAAAAAGAAAGATAGGGACTGCTGTAAGAACCTGTGTTCCAAGTCTGTGATACTTGATTCATAATTCATATATTACTTCTCTATGTCATTAAGGTTAGATGAATTTGCTGTTAAGTTGTATGAAAAATGATCTTTATGTTTGTATTAGATCACTATTGTAGCAGATTCAGTCAACTTTGCGAGTTAATAGAGAGGGGCGATAACAGAACATAGCTCGTTTTTGTTTTGAACTTAACAGCTTCTATGAAATCTTTCACTTCTACTACTTCCATGGGATATTTCTGCTGTCCTGAAAGAAAGATGTTATAGTAGGTGTAAAATAGAAAGATGCATCTTTTCTCCCCTCCTCTCCTTCCTTTTGCACAAGCTTAAGGGAGGTCTCTTGACTTTCTGAAATGGAAATATGCTGTTAAGTAGAGCACTGAGTACCATTCTTTCTTCTTCAGTGCTCTCAGGTGCACTGGGAGGAATTCAGCTGAAAAGACATGGTTTCAAAATTTCTATTGCACTGAAAAAGTTGTCTTTCAAGGCTTTCCAAAGAATGCGACATAATCTAATCATCATCACTCTCAGACATGATTCTTTGCTGTAGATTACCCTTGGTTTGCTTCTTATATGTTTCTCAGGACTTCCTAATTATCTGTGTACCTGATTATTTTCAGGGGAGGTAACACAATAAACTAATCTTTATGTTTTCCAAAATTGTTTCAAATTATTAGGAAGCTTCTGGGCAGTCATGATACATACATAGAGATGTATGTATCTGCCTCTCTGAAAAACAAGGGTAGAAATTATTTTCAGTCAAAGAAAAAAAGGAAATTTATTATCCTAATTAATGGCAATTTCAAGCTATAAGTGTTGAATTCTCAGTTTATATTCATGGGTTTTTTAGTCTGAATTTCATTGAAAGTTCAAAATGACAGTTTGTTTTTTGACTTTAGTTTTAAAAGGTACTTTCATCTTCCCTTTTTAAACATTTTTCAGTGGCAGCATCTCTCAAAAAATATTCTCATAAAATGGTGTTATCCAAAAAATTCTTGGATTGGTCTGTTTCTGCAGTTTTTCCAAAATTAAAAGCAGGTGAAGAAACGGTTTATAGAAAGGAAAAAGTTACAAATTATTTTACATTGTGAAATTCTTAAGAAAATTTTTATTTATTTCCTAATCAACATATATATGTTAAAACACAGATGTTTTATCAGATATGACTAGTGAAGGACAACTTAAAGTTGTTTCTAACCAGTAACTCAGAATGGAAGAACTCTCCTTTAAATGATTTCTCACTCATATTTATTTCTAGCATAGTAGTCTACCAGACTTTTCATGAAAGGGTCTTTAAATAAAGACCAAAGGAAAAGCTTAAGAAAAGTGAGGAATCTGTATCTTAAATAAAAGAGATTTGCTTGCTAATCCTGCAACATACTAGTGATAAATATGAGGAAAAATCCAGTACTTACAAAGTTAATTTTGTTTATTGTTTTTTTTCCTCACTGTAAAGATACTTTTCTCTTGAACTATGAAGATCCAAGAAGCTACAAAGTCAGTCCTTTATTCCTTTTTATTAATTTTAGAAACATGATGAAGAAAGTAAGAGAAAAATATCCAGATGTCCTGGTAGGAGCATGCTATTTTCAGGGGGATGCACCTTCATTATAAGCATTAGGTATCTAACATGGATGCCCTCAGTGAACTTTCAGTTTGAGTAAAAAATATCTGAAAAATATTATTTTATATTCTTCTTTCCTTGATATTTTCTGTTTTCACATGACCTATGCTTATCCAAGATTAACGTCTTATGCCGTTGCTAGAGGATAATGAGTTCCTATGGGAATCAGACATGGACTGGTATAAACCAAGGCCCAGGTTGTTTGTGTTTTACACACAAGACAAAACAGTATCAACGTTTTCTGTTTACCAAATATAGAGCTGCTAAGCACTTACAAAGCCAAATGAGTTCCAATTAAAGCTATTTACCAAAATTAGGCTTGTATCAAGTCATGGATTTGTTTTGAGTTGTGCTATTGACATAACTTTTTGCATAGGTGTACGTGCAATTTCCTTTCTAATTAACTGCTATTTTTAAAAAGCAATCACTTATGCTAAGAGAGGAAACCCTTGTTTTTATAAAATCTTTCTGTCAGTAGAGGTGACTTCCTGAATATAACATACAGAGTAATTTAATTGCCTTTAAAATCTGTTCTCATGGAAAATAATTACATTGACACAGGAAATCCAAAGAAAGTAACTTAATTGTTGAAAAAGGGAAATGACAGATTATTAGCATTGTAACACAGGCACAGAGGAGCAAATAGAACACTAACCTGAGAAACTTAGATTTTATTCTTGGTTTGGGCACATTTTTCTCATCTTTTTTTTCACTGTTCTTTTGTGTAAAATTTAATTTTCTAAGATGATGTAACACTCATTACTTAGAGGAAGTTTACAGCATTTTTGGTGAGAACTTTTAGACACTAGCCCTGTTGACTGCCTCTTTTTCCCATGCTAGATTAATTTAAAAAAATCTTAATAAATGTCTTCTGCTAAATGTTGATGCTTTCTATTTTAGAAAATTACTTTATTTAACACCTGGCACTTTCTCATATATTCTAGCAAGGTGCATGTAGAATTGTATGTGCTTTGTTTCTGTGCAAAAGCCTGATGTTATCAGAGTTCATTCAATTAGTGAACTGTAAAATCTCTTTTATGCTCTGCTTATGTTTTTTTTTTTTTTTTTTGAAGGCTGCTTTCTGGTAATGAGAAACAGCCTGTTTGACACTATTTGTTGTGAACTGTAAATGGCCAGTTGGAAAACAACCACGACTTTTTCTCTCATCTCCAGCAAGAGGTGGAGTACTTGGAATTCATCAGAATCAGAACCCAACTGTTTGAGCTGTGTTTTTTATTTACACTTTAAAACACAGTAATTTACCAAGAAAGAGTGAAGAGATTTTTAAACAAACAAAAGTAATATTTATCCAACTTATTTTTGATAGAAATGGTGCTCAACCTTTGATATACTTTTTTTAACCCTGTTTGACTTCGTTTTTTTCAACTTTAGTTTTCCTTTTTGAATCTGAAATCCATGGGACGTATGTATGCTTATCTCTGCATGACTGTATATCATACTGCATTACAAAAATGAAAAAAGAAAATAGCCAAATGTCTCTTCAATTTCCCCAAATCTGTAATATTTTCCTTTCATGTTGTAATACTTCTTTTCCTGCAGCAAACAGTTTGCTTTCATATCAATAAAAGTAGGAGGAGAAAAAAACGGAATGAAGCAAGAATGGAAATTAAATTTAGGATAACTTTAGCTGTATATGTTGATATTAAAATTGAGTTATGACTCTTCAGATTGAAATATATAATTACAGTTTTAGTTTCAAGAAATACCCACTGCCAGTAATATTCAGTATCAAGAATACCATTAGTATTCAGTATCAAGAATACCATTAGTGTCAGATAACACATTCTTACATTGAATGTGTGGTTTGCAATTCACAATGTGAGACACCAAAAGATCAACTTTCTACTTGTAGCTGTTGCAGAAATTCTGTATGATTTCAAGCAAGCACTGCAACTTTTCCATGACTCTTTCTTTTTCTGCATACAATAAAGTACTTTGAAGTGGTAAGGATAATATAAAATTGCCATGTCTGTACTATGCACAAAAGCTGTAGGAATCTCTAACCTGTAACAGAAAAGAATCCACCTGAGTTCTCCTCAAACACTACAAGGTTAAAAGATGTTTCATAGGCTGGTAAATGACATCCTAGCCCTACACTTCCTGGGTACCTCTCAGCTCTGGTTTAAGTGTACCAAAACAAAAGGAAGGTATACAGAGAAATGAGCCCTGTCAAAAAGAAAATTTGGATTCAGTATCAGCCTCATGTAGAAATACTGAATGTAAGACATGATCATTGCCTTTTTCCTGTTTCTGTTCATGTAAATATATTCATAAATATGCATATACATGTTTATAGGCACATAAAATATGAGTTTAGAATGCAAGGATACTTTTAGGAACTTAAACAAGTATTGCTCATTAAGATCAGATAAATGGTAACTGTTATGAAGATTTTAGTAATGTTTAGTGAAACTCTTACTCTTCTACACTATTGTGACACTACTGTCACAACTGTGACAGTTACAGCTGTATTTTTATTTTCTTTTTGGATTTTCTTGTAGTGTTTTCTGTCACTAAAAATGCAAGCTGTGTATTCATTGTTTGGTTTGTCCCTAATTAATTCACATTCCTGGACCATGACTTTTATTTTAACAAAAGAATGAGAAGTTACCAGAATGCTTCTTTCAAGGAGAAAAGAGAAATTGAAGGGATTTTGTTTCCACATAGAGTTAGTAAACCAAATATTAAACGGCAAAGAGAATTCTTTAAAAATGTACTTTGTCATACCAGGGCCTCCTCTATGTCCTTTTAGAGAAATCCTACTTGCAAAGAATATTAATTGTCAAAAATACCACCCACAGGGCAAAAGTGCTTTGTAGGCATTGCTTTCTGTGAGTTTAATTTTTTGTGTAATAAATATCATCAATGTTGTCATAAAAACACTTGTTTTGTTTACAAGGCTATACCGTTATCTGTTCCAGTTAAGATGCTCAGAAAGCTTTTGGAAATATATTCTCTTATTCAGAAGAAATTCCTTTTCATTTAATTTTAAGTGTATGGGCAACTGTATTGACTGATTACTATATGTTCATCATCAACTAGGCTACGCAACAAAAAAAAATCCTTTGTGACCGTCATCCAAATAATTTTGATCAAACAGGCAAATCAGATGCACAGTTTGGCTGTCTCAATTCACATTATTTTTCTGTGAATATACTTTGGATAAATAAGATATGCTCATTTCTAAACACATCCAAACATGAGGATTGAATTGCAAATCCATAATTTCACTTTCCATCATATCTATGAACAAGATATGACAGAAGTAGCCAAAGAACCAAGTGTTTATGTTTCAGTGAAATAGTTTTTAATCCTACATCAATTTTTTCAGTTCTGCAGTGTTGAATTACAAAACCTTTCATGTTGAGTCTTTATTGCCCTACTTTGCTTCATACGGTGAAGTTCCAGTCTCAAACAATATTTAATATTCTGTTTCAAAAAAAAAAAAAAGAAAAAATTCCTAGATCTTGGAATGCCTTTAGGAAACATAAGATTGTTTGGGACTATACTGGATAATGTTAGTTATTGACAAGGGCTGCGTCATTTTACACTTTCATATATGAAAACATAGTTATAATAGAAATTCTAAAAAGGCTTTTTTTCTATCCTGTTTCTCTATTACCTGCTTTGAAGCAACCAGAGTGACTTTTCTATGAGAATTACACCTTTCCTATCAGTGGGATTTTTTCCTTCATGGCTGAAAGCCAGATGTGCTAATAAAAATCTCTTTAAAAGTTACTGTTAACTGCCAGCAGGCATAAAATAACTCACAACCCTTTCAACAAAAATGTTACCATTTATTTCACTTCTAATTTGAAGAAAGAATTATGTATAATTCTCTCTATTTTGCATGTAACCTAAGAAAGAATAAGTGATTCTGCATGAGTGTTTCCTGTCACACTGATGTACCTAGGGGCTAAATTCACCTACTGAGAGACAGTTGCAGACTGATGGCCTGTTTAATTGCTCATACTAAATAGCCAGGTTTATAGTACAGATGCAAGAGATTTCCATCAGAGAAACATATACAGAAGCTTTGGAAGAGTTTGCAAACCGTCACTATCTATTATTGAAAGACATTATCTGATATAGAGATGTTATATCTATTTGAGATGAGAGAATAGGGTTGAGTAGCTTTTATATGACGTGCACAAAAGGCTGCATAGAGGAATTTGTCTACGTTTATGAGAACCTGAAGTGTTGCTCAGTGTGTACTCTATATCTTAGCACTTCATTTGTCAGAGTAGTTAGGAGTTAGAGGAGAGGTAATAATCCACTGTTAATAATCCTGAAAAATAATATCAAAAGGGAAACCAGAGAAATTTAAGCTTTCCTCTGAGAACACAGACATGAGAATTCCCAAACCCATAGATTTACAACCTTTCATTTTGTCTCTAATTATTTGCTCATTATGCTTGTCCAAATCTTTGAAAAACTCTGTTATTTTTACTGAGTACCTTACAT
Organism: Polioptila caerulea; assembly: GCA_013397295.1. Lineage (NCBI taxonomy): Eukaryota > Metazoa > Chordata > Aves > Passeriformes > Certhiidae > Polioptila > Polioptila caerulea. The sequence goes on from VYXF01011910.1 coordinate 6,423, forward strand.
AATTTTATTTTCTTGTTTGGCTCAAATGTATAAGACAACTATTTTTCCACTTCATTAAAAAAGCCATATCTAATGACATCTGCTGTGTATGTACATACTGCACAGGCTTTTAACAGACTTAAGAATGCCTGTGAAGTCCAGCATTCCTCAGCACCTGGATAACACAATGACAACCTGGTTTTCATTTTGTTTGACACAGATACAGCTAAAAACCTGCGGTGTATTGACCCTGGCTGGACATCTCACAATGACCTTCAACATGGGATGCAAGAGAATCTCTTCTCTGGTACCTGCAGCATCTCCTTCTTCTTCATTGACCTTGGTATGTGTTACTCTCACATATTCTCACTCCTCTTTTTCTGCAGTTCCTGATGTGTGGGTCTTTCTTTTCCCCTTTTAATTATGTTATCCTGAAGGTGCCACCAACGTTGCCCCTGATCTCAGCCTAGTCCAGTAGGGAATCTGTCTTGGATTGGCTGGCATTGGATCTATCACACGTGGGAGAACCTTCTGGCAGTTTCTCAGAGAGGCTATCTCGTAGCCGTCCCTGCTACAAAGACATTGCCATTCAAACCTAATACAAAAAGAAAATATTTTCAAGAAAATTTTAGAAAATTATTAGGCTGTACATGCATCTGGGATGATATGGGATAACTGCACATAATTTGTGGTGTCATCTTGTGAAAGAAATAATTTAATCATCAATGTGTTTGAAAAGTGCACTTGAAAAGTACTTGTTGCACAAGGAATAAAGAAATCTGAGTATCTTTGCCCAAGTTAAAAGTGTTATGAATGTTCATATGTAAAATAATTTTTTCTATACCTATTATTTTATATAAAATATTTTTGCTAACAATTTATTTTCTTTCTACAGGTACAAAAGCAGAGTACTTTTTGTTTTGTCACCCAAACTTCAAGCATTCTCTGGTATTATCCACTCTGTATTTTCAAAATAATTTGGTTTTGCTAGGCATAGATATATATTATCTTGATGTCTTTTCTTAACTTGTGCTGTTGTATGTTTTTGATGTATTTCTCACCTGCCTCCCTTCTGGACTTTTATGTTGGAGTGTGCATGATATTTCTAACTGGTTGTATTTGTGTGTTTCAGTGAATGCAGACTCTGACTTATATTTGGAGAAAATTTTAGAGAAGATTTCCTTTCAGGTCTAGATAACTTTGATCCAAGATTTTGATTTATGTGAAGTGGTTTTGGTGATCTACAAGGTTTAAATTGTCCACTCTTTTTTTCTGTTGTTGTTTATTCTGAACTAGTTAAGAATGTCAAGAATTTCTGAAGTTGTTTATAATTTATTTCCTAGAACACTCCTATTCAGTTTGCTTTCTAGATATGTATAGAAATACAACTTACTAGTGCTTAGTCTTTACTGACAACTTCTGCTATTTTAGTATATCAGATAAACTACTAATTGGAATTAGAGTTTGTTTTTCTTTGTCATGGTTAGTGATGCAGTTATGAATTGAATTCCAGATTTTTCTGCTTCTTCTGGTTCCTCTCACACAAACCAAAAAAACTAGAGAAAGAAAAAATAACTGTGCTTACTTTGTACCTCAATTATTAATACTAAGAAGGCTTACAAAATATGTTTAGTTGTTTTGAGTTTTGTTTTGCCAAACAATTTCAACACAGACACTGATTATCATGTCAAATGTCATAAGAACTTGCACAAGTCTTGCAGCCTTGTAAAGGAATATTGCATTACCTCATACAAATTATTTTTGCTGGCAGCTCGTGAATTTATTTCAAGATGATTAATTGTTAGATATATTAACACTCCAATTAGATCTCTGTTGCTAATATGGAGATTTAGTTTCATACTTTTTCTTAATAATATAGCATTATAGAGAGTCTTAAAGTAACTGACAATTCTAATTTTCTGTTAATTTGATTCTTGTGTATTTAGGGATTGCCATGTGATAAGCATGACTAAGCAAAATAATTCTTTTTTTTCTTATGTACACAGTTCTGTTTCTAAACTAGGAAGGTTCAAACTCTATTAAAGATCAGAAAAAAGATTTTAAAAATTGCATCTGCTTTGTGAGTTATCTCTGTGGTCCATCAATTCCTTTATTGAAATATTTCTTTTCTGTTAAAAACACACATGAGTATTCAATGGCTTTTCAATGGCATTCAATGGCATGAGCATTCAATGGCACTTTCATGTGTATTTCTATCTTTGTGTCCTGAAGTGTGTGTAATCAAGCATGGGTGCACTATCTCAAGCTTCTTGGAGTTACAGCTAGGCTAACAATCCTCACTTTTTTCTAGAGCTGTTTAATTGCTGTGCAAATCAAAGAATCATATTTTAAAATAGGTTTATTTACTTCAGCTCAATTACTAAGGACAGTACTTATTTAATTTTTCTGCTTTGTTTATAAATATTTGCTATAGAAAACATGAGAGAATAACTTTCTCATGGTGGAAATGAAAGAAGTCCATGGAGAATGGAGAAGCTTGTCTTTAACAACTATTGAAAAAATACTTAGTCAGAAGTGAAAAAAAAAAATCTATTGGTTAAAAAAAAGCTCGAAACAATAAGTAAAGATAGCTGACTATCTACAAGTATTCTCTTTGAAATATCTACAGCTTTCAATGTATTTAGTCCCTAAGTATTAATTTATTGTTAAGCACATCTTAAGACATGCTTTTGAACAGAAACTGCCCAAACGCCTTTTAGCTGGTGGAGATTTACCTCCCTCCCATCCACAGACAGCCAGAGTAGAAGTACAGGTTCTTCTTGTTCTGGGGTGTATTTGATGCTCCCTCAGGGTGTTCATAATGTTGTTAAATTCACTCCAATGCAGCAAAGAAGTGCCACTCAGAAGAATTTTACTGATATTTTAGAGTTCAGGGGGGAACGGACTCTAGTATCCTCATGATGAGCACCACCTTTGGAAAAACATGCCTATTCTATTGACAGCTCCTCTTTGGTGGCATAAAATCACAGCACACTAATAAATCAGGTAGTTTCTGGCAATGCAAATATTACATTAGTGAAAAAGATAGCAGCATTGAATTTCTAAACCTTTCTGTTCGTCCAAGGGGAAACAATTTTTCCTTATGCAACCCTTTTATTGCTGGCCTCTTTCAGTTCCATGTTTCCTGCTCTAAAATGTCTATGTTTTAAGGAATTGTTCTACAGAGACAGGTTGCTTTTTAATAGACAATGTTTTTATGGAACAATTCTGCTAGAAATACCTTTTTGCGTACAGTTCAGGGAAAGTTGGTACAAAATACCCTGACTTCATTCTAAATCTGATTTCACACTCTCCAGTTCCTATTCATTGTTTTTCTTAATAACTTTAGATAAAAAACACAAGCTGGAGGCACAGTATTTTCCCCAGGATTCTTCCCTGTGGATGTAATTTACTAAGTTTAATAAAAGCCAAGTGTGAGAAAAAATTATCGTATGTCTTTCTGTTATCAGGTCATCAGAAGTTTCTTGGAATTTAGCTTTTCCCTACTGTATACTTCAGATACTTTTTTCAAAATATCTGTCCCCTCTCTCTGGTGCAGAATGGGTTTGAACAGATCAATAAAACTGCTGAGATGGACCTGAAAGTTTCCCTTAAGGGATGTTGACATCAGGTGGTAAGACCAAGTGTGTCCCAGTGTTGCCAAGGAACAGCATACTTGCTGGTGCAGGAGGTTGATGCATGTATTTCAGAGAGAAGGGAGAATTTTACTGCTCTACACAGGATGCTGTGAGCAAATTGGCACACTGAGTTCACTCTGTGTGATCATTAAGGCAGGTCTCTGTTGTGCAGTATCGCTCTTCTCCAAAGGATCAGTCTCTCAGGAACACATACAGACAATTTCAGCAAACTCTTTGTACTTCTATTCCACTTTGCCTTTTTCCTAAGCTTTCTCCCAGTGAGAGTCTGGAAGCATGATTAGAAAGATCTCGCTTAGGCTCATGAGTTGGACTCATGAGTAGCTCAAAAACCATCCTGTTCCTCATTTTCTCATCCTCAAAAGTAAATCTAGGCCATTTCAAATGGAGCACGCAAAAAGTGCCTTCATGAACTGTATTTGAAAATTCAGAAAAAAATCCCAAAACATCATTAGATGCCATGTGTAGCTTAGTATCTGGATAAAAGTCTCTATTTGTGTTAATCTCACAGTATCTATGTGGCTATCTATCTTTCAAAAAACCCCTGCTGTCATGTGCATGTCCCTCTTTGTCAAGACTACCTTTTCTACCCTCCAGAAAGTAATGGAGCTTCACAAGAAGCCTCTTTGCAGTAGTTAGGATTTTCTGTTTCAGAGCCTCAGGTAGTCTCAACACAATTTTACCGAATACATGAACAACAAAAGCGGTTTTGTTTGCTTGTTTTCCTTTTGGAGACTACCAGTTGTTCTCTTCTAACATGGTCTTTTTTGTGTCTGTCAGTATCTTTAAAAAAATGTACACTTTCTTTAGGATGATTTTTTTTCAAAAGATGCATAATACTTTGTAGGAGTAATTTGTTTATGTATACCAAGCACTTAGTTTAATGCTGCTTCTATATTCAAAATTGATGAAAGAACTAGTTTTGTTTGTTCCTTATTTTTTTAAATAGCTATTTAAGTCTTCCCATTCTTTTGGTTATTTACAGTTTTATTGTTGCAGCATTTATTTTCCTGGCTGTTAGCTGAACACTTTTGTGCTGGGAGCCAAAACCGAGATTATGGGAACGGAGAAGTGGAGAAAACCTTCTGAAGAAGTCTTCAGCAACCAAATTGTAAATAGTTCTCATGAACTGAACAACTTTCAAATTAGAAATATGCTTTTAGACTCACTATTTTTGATGGGAAGCTGGCACAAAATCTCACATCTGTTATTAAGCCAAACTTACCATTGCCCATTCACTCCTACCTTGCCTTCAAGTGTAGACAAGTGTTTCATACTGTTTCCTGTCTCCTGATAAGAAATAATCATATCCCTTTTAAAAAGCTCTGTTTGTCTCCATGTGACAACTGTAGCTATGTGTGAGGTATTCTGATGCCAGTGACCTGTACCAACTACCTTTATCAGAGAGGACACTAACATGACCACAAGACACATCTCTGCAGCTTCTAGTGCTGTCAAGCCTACATAGAAGTATCGATGAGAAGAGTTTCTGTCATTTTCAGCTGTCAGCATCTCTGATCCCTGACTGCAAGCCAATTGTTGACTGCTCATGGCAGCACAAGAATCCATACAATTTTTTTCCTACTCCCATGTGTTCAATGGCCTCATTAACTCTTACACATCATCAAAAGAAGCCAGAGAAAATAAGAAGGAAGAAGGGGTCAGTGGGAAAGGTTTATTTGGCCTCATTGCCAGTTTATGCCAGGTTAAATTGACTGAAACTATGACAGTAAGACTGAAATCAGCTGAGACAATAAGCAGGTCTGTTCACAATCTGCTGCCCTCTTTTTGTTTCATTGTGCAATAGTGGTGAGGGTGGGGGATTGTAACCTCTTCAACAAGAAATATGTGTTTGTTATTCTCCTTTGTTTTTTCCCGGTGGAAAAATGAGATTTTAAGTAATTTATTCAGACTTATTTGATTTTACCTGACAGCTCACTGTTCTCTTCTGCTTAGCCAGAAGTGAAAATAAATAGTACAAAATCTTGCCATCATTTAAGCCAGGTATTTTTATACTCTATTGCTAGGGATTTCAAGCCCAGATGAGCATAAAATCAGCAAAATTTAATCTGGATCTGGTAAATAGGACTGAAATGATGATTTTTAAAAAATCAAGTTTATGATATTAGGTAGTTATTTTTCTCTTTTGTTAGTGTTTTTGTTAAAAAAAAGTTCAGAAACTACGGCATTCTAGTCTGACCTATGTAAAAGCTGACCAAAATGTTTTTCTTATTATTTTTTTCAGCCCATGAGTTTTGAAAAAAATAGTAAAATATAGAGTAAGGAGAAGAAAGTGAAGAGATTCTGAACACTACTGATCTGACAGTTCTACTGCATGCTGTGCAAGACCCTGGCACTTTTTTTCCTTGCCTTAGATTTTTCACCAATGAGTTTTCTAAGGTCGCTTCAAGAATCACTGGCAAAGGTATCAGCAAAAGCAAGTTTATATAAAAATGAAAATATGACAAAATTTACTGGCAAGGTTCATTCTATTACTTACTAGATGATTAGCATGCACCAGGGAAAAGCAAACAAAAATCTAAAATCNTAAAAGGAATACAGAAGACCCCTCTGTTGAGTTGCAAGGCTCAGAGTAGAGAGTTGTGCTAAACTGAACTTGGACTTGACAAAAAAGTTTATGCCTAAAGGCCCAACTGCACATAGCTTAAACTTAACAGCACTTAAAAGTGCTTAAGTGATAACTGAAGCTAAACAGTTTAGCAAAAATTCATATAGAATCTATTTTAACACTGTAGTAACTCATTTACAGGTCTGATTTACTACAAGTGTGAAGTACATAAGAATCTAGGAGAACAACACTCGTGGCACATTTGTTGTAACATATTCACACTGACATGCAAAGGAGTCTGTACAAGACACATAGCTGGGATAAAATTCCCCTTGAATAGCGTGAAATTCTCAGATGTCTTGGTGGCTTTTCAGTGGGTGAAGGGTGGAGCCTCGAGGAGTTGGGAGTATCAGCCCAAGCTCCATCACAGTCATTTGGTGATTCTCTGAGTACAGGCAACTTGAGAGTTTGCTGGCTCTGAGAGGCCCCACTCAGAGTGAAAATGCTGTTTTCAGCCTGCTGTGGTCCAGGAGACCACAAGGCTCCAAGGGTTTCACTTTGGACCTCTGTTTACAGGGTTGCTAGAGAGTATGCTTTAGTCATGGTAATTTTTGTTCCTGGCCACAATCTAAGCCACTAACTTTCTCTGAAGATTTGATAACAAAAATATTATTTCACTTGATTTGTTATTCAGGCAAGAAAAATAAGTTTCCAAGGCTGTTCATTAAAAACAGGAGTTTGTTAGATAGCACTGGTATCCGGGAGGAGACTGTGTGTTTCTGCTAAGATCAAGAGAAGCTTAGTCCAGGTGCTAAATGCACTACCACAAGCTTCTTACCCATTATCTCATGGTATTAAGAATTTTTACATCAATTGCTCATTCAAGACTCCCTTTCCAAAGTGATGCAGTTCTAAAGTTCTGAGTCTCACAACTTATGAAATGTGAAAAATCATAGTTAGGAAAACTTAATGTGGAAACAGAATCACTTAGAATCACAGAATATGCTGAGTTGGAAGAGACCCATCAGGATCATTGAGGCCGACTCTTATGCGGGACACCCCAAGAGTCACACCATGTGCCTGAGAGCACTGTCCAAACGCTTTTTGAACTTTGTCAGGCTGATGCTGTGATCACTTCCCTGAGGAGCCTGTTCCAGTGCCCAACCACGCCCTGGGTGAGAAACCTTTTCCTGACATCCATCCTAAATCTCCTCTGACACAGCTTCATACTGGTCACAAGAGAGGAGAGATCAATACATGTCCCTCTGCTTCTCCTCCTGAAGATATGGAAGACATCTCACTGTCTGATGAAGAATTAAAAAAACAATTCCTTATCAAACACTTAAGACATGGATTGCTACAATAAACAATCTTGTGAAATGTTATAGTTGTCTTGATTTTGCAAGGGAAATAAAATGTATTGTGTAATTATGACTAGAGCTAAACTTGCCACTACCATGAAAAGACTATATATTTGTTTCAATCTCCTGTCTAAATAATGGCTAATTAATAATAATACTTGCTTCATGTTGGAAAGAAGATTGAATTACAGAAGTGAAAAGCACATTGCAAGAGCTTTTTAAGCTTATTGTAAAATATTCTTTCTCAACTGAAAAACAAAACCAAAAGAACTTTATAGACCATTTCTCACATCTTTTCCACAAGATAAAAATCCTTAAGGACTTTGTGTTGGTGTTTTCCATTAAGATGACAATCGATATAATTTGCTTGTTTAGCAAGACACAAGGCAAGACAGGCAAGACAGAAGATTGCTATTCCCTGTAGCACAGAAGAGCATCAGTAAGATTGTGATAATTATTCGCGATAAAGTGAGACTAGTGGATTGTGTAAATTGGATGGATTAATTTAAACTACTTAAGAATGACAGATTTGCTGATTATTTGGATTGTTCCCTGATTTCTTCATGTCTTTTGTGCCTTCATGTAAAATCTATCATGCTGGCGTGCATTTTCACTTTCTTGCTACCACCTTGGTAGTTTTTTCAGTGTATTTGTTTTATTATAATAAAGCTGTACATCTATGTAATAGATTAATACACCTAATCATTTGCACCCAGCCTTGGACAGTCGGTTGTCTTTGTTATCATACTATAAATTTGATTACAGAATGGCATTATGTGTAAGGTTTTCAACAAAAAGTATATAGAGATTGATGATGAAATGCAATGCAACCATAATTATCATCATCATCATCATCATAAATTTGCTGACTTTATAAAACTTCCCAGTATAAAGACTTTTCAGAAATTATATGGCAAAAAATACCTGTCTTTAGAACAATAAATAAAAGAAACTTCAAGTTACTCCTTTGTAAGTTTTCTTGACTATGTAAGTAACACCACCACCTACGTGTAATTTGTTGAGGATTTAATTTCAAGATCAAATGAAAATTTACCAGTGTTATCAGAAAAAATAAACATAGATATATACATGGTTATAGTAAAAAAACCCTTAACTGACAGATGAGTTTGAGCTACTGGACTCCTGCCCACAGTCTGCAATGCACGTCCACAGTACAGTGCCAGCACTTCTTCTCATGACACTGGAGTTATCCAGATATGAAGAAATACATTCATCTGAGTTTATATTTTGAACAGATTATTTGTTTGAGACAAATATTTTGATCCTAGGTGATCTAGATTGCTTGTATGAGAAGCTTTTGAACAGCACTTGCACCTAAAAAATATTTTCCTGGTGATGTGTGCAATATTTAAAGAAAGCTCTATCAGAACAGAACTCATCAACTTTTGAAATCACATTTTGACATGCAGGATACTTGCACAGAATGAAGATTTCTGACAAGTTTTATAGGTCTGCAAAAGCAGCAATTACCCAGAAGCATTAAAGGCCAAATTCACAAATGAATGTTTCCCGTAGCATGTAACAACTTAGAATCATAAAATCATAGAAAAGTTGGGGTTGAAAGGACTTTTAAAGATTTTGGTGAGGATACCTCTTAATGTATTGTGGAGGTATAGTATGCATTTCCAGACTCTACTCCTGTGAGTAGCACATGCTAACTTGCTAGGCAAAATTATTCCTTTTCAGAAATGTCACTATTTCTCTTCAATCCAGGAGAGCTCCATAGCAACATTTTAGCTTTCCTTTAGGTATATAGATATGCATGCATATGCACAATCATTTTGGTGTGGTTCTTGTCTTTCTTTTGAAGCTATTTGGACACATGTGCCTTATACATCAGAACCTGGTAAAATTATTTTTTGTTGTCTACATGCTTTTATGTGGAAATATTATTAAGCAGTTAGACTCATATCTGCAGGTATGTTGACTGTATATTTTTTTTCTTTCTCCACTGTAAAGATAACTGTAGGAAAGGGATGAGAGGTGGTTCAGCTTTATTTAGTTTTTCTTACTTTTGTTCTCCTTTTTATTTGGAAAAAAGAAAACCGTGTGACTATGTTCTGAAATGAATAGAACTAGATTCTATTGTGTTATCCATCTTTCAGCCTCATTATATATTATTTCATTCACCACAGTCACGGAAACTATATAATTATAATATGTTACCATTTCAAAGTGTTGGCATATTGTGAGATGGAGGTAGAAAAATCAGTGTTGCATGCTGTTTTGAAATAAAGTTGGAAGAAACTTTTTTTTTTTAACAGAAATAATATTATTTTGTTTGCCACAACTTGCCAAAGACAAAGTATTGTTATCATCAGTAACGATGAGTCGAGATGACACATTAGGAGCTGTGACATTGCAGTGTAATTGTGTGTGAGTTTTTAACGATAAAGCTTTTTCCTCTTTGCTCTATGCCCATTTTTTTCCTTCAGCCTGTTCTGTTGATCTAATGTTGCAGAAGTCTTACCACTCAAGAAACTGATTTTGTCATTGCAGCCTCACATGGCTATTATGGGAAGCACAGTTCTAAACTTACTGGTTTTTTATTATTAGTTTTATGTCACATCCATGACCACTGGAGTTTTGCAGTAGTTTGATCTTCTTCTAGTATAAAGGGAAGTAAGTAAGAAATAAGATATACCTGGTTTGGGGTTTTTTATAGGTAGTGACGGGGTTTTTTGTTGGTGTTTATATTTTAAATAATGTCACCTATTTCAATACCTCATTAGCAGTCTGTGTTCTCACCTGCCACATTATGTTCTCTCCTGGAACATTTGAAAATGAAAGCTGGAACTACTAAAGCAGCTGGTAGACAGCAGAATTAGAAGGTATGATTTCTTAGAGGGTGGAGAGAAACTTAAAAATTTTGCGCTGAAGGAAATCTGAGAAGAACATCTAATCAATTTCCTTGCTCTGAGGCTGTAAAAATATACCTAAAATTTCAAAGGGAAGGCTTTCTCAGTGTAATTTATTGCAATTTTTTCTTTCCTAAAGTTAAAATATCTTTTTCCATATCATCTTATTTCAACTGCTCTTATGTCTAAGCTTATGTGATCTCATTTGTGATTACAGATACAACACACTTATATTTTCTCTACTTTGTAGCAAATTAATTTGAAGACTGTTCTGCCTTCTGTTTCTCAAGAGACATCTTTTTCCAAAACTGCTTAGGATTGTATCCCCTCTGCTTTCTCCCAGATTTAATGTATATATTCTTATTGAAATGTAATGAAGGCCTCAAACTGGACACAGACATACACTGAGAATTTGTGTTTGATGAGAAAAATGAAGTAATTATTTCCTATGTGTATCAATGAGAAAATCAATATCAGACATTGTTTTTCAAAATCAATATCAGACACTATTTTGCAAAATTATTCCATTATAATAATAGTTGTCATTTAGCAGTGATTTCTTACCCCTATTCTACATTTACACATTTGATTTTCAACTTCCCTGGTTCCTATGATCTTGATTTTATTGTATTGCTTTCAGGCTTCTTCTATTCTGGCCATCCTTGCCCCAGCAGTGCAAAGCAGCATGAAGAACTGAATCAGACAAGATTTGACTTTGGGATGACGTCCCTCTCCACCAGAATCCCTTCTCCTTCGTACAGTCTTGGTTACTCTGTTTTAATAAAAAACTGCAATGGCAATGCAACACAGAGCTAACAATGCGAAAAATCACCCTCAAACAAGTTTTTACAGATTTTTGTTGGTTTGCTTACTTTTATAGCAAATGTTGAAATGCATTATTATTATTTATCACTAGAAATTTTCAGTCAAGGATTTCACCAACTGAGAAGCATTACAGCTGGTACGGGAATCAGGAGACTGATTCTGATTTTATCACCAACTCTTCCAAAATTATGACATTTAATCCAGATCAGCTCACTCTGCAGCCCTACACTTAGCTCTGTAACACAAGTGGAAGAGCAACAGCAAACAACCAAGGTTTAACAGTTGCTTAAACTGGCCCTGACAGAAATCTGGAAAGCTGAGTGTAATAACTCCACACCTGTCTTCGTTGATCTTTGAATGAAAAACTTCTCTGAAACCACTAAATTTTCAAGATCTTCCCTGTTCTACAGGTCAATCTCCAGAGTGATCTGGCACATACCAGGAAAAAACAAGTCTGTGTTGTTTTTATTGCTTCACCACATAGTATTTAATTTTAAAAATAGTACAGTTCATAGTTTGTTGTTTAGGAACTCACTTCAATGTGGCTCACTGGAGCCACAAGAGCAGCTTTCCATTACCACATGAAAGGAAAAAAAAATTCTTCTTCATCTTCTTTTAGTTACTATTAGAAAAGGGACTAAATAAATATTTGATGCTGTGTTAGGCTCTATAGGAAAAAAATATAAATGTCTTGTTGAGTTTTCTCTTAAGAGCAACCTATTAGGGTTAAATTATTGCCAAAATTATGTGGCTATATTTATGTAAATCACTATTAGAATGAAAAAGGAGCAAGAACCTCACTTGCTATTCACAACACACCTCTTTAAAAGTTTCCTTGCAATAATGTCAGGGATGCTTGCAAGGATTCTCTACCTCTAGAAAATTAATTACTTCAGTGGTTAGTACCTATGAAAACTATTTATAATGAAATACAATCATGTCTGACTATTTCCTCAGAATAAATGGGAACTACTCTTTCAAAATTACCTTTGTATCACAGAAAAGATAGCAGTCTCTTAAGCATTGCTACCAAAAATATCTTAATTTCGAGTAATTGGGGTAAAATTTTAACTAAAGTTTGGAGAAGGAGGCTAAGAACATGTTTAGACACCAGTATCTACTGGTGGCAAACTATGCTAAAAACAAGGCTCTGAAAGTAGAGGTTAATGTCATACAGAATTTTTTTTTTTTTTTTTGACTGGAGTGCATGATGGGTGGGTTGGTTTTTTGGGGTTTTTTTGGTTGGGATTTTTCATGGCATGGAAATATTTTACTGAAGGTTGATATAAAGATGGAGAATAAATAACATCACAAATGCCCATGAAAGAAATGTACTGGAGTAGGCATTGCCACCTATTGACTAAAGTATAGAAGAGCAATAAAGGCAATTTCAACGAGGAAAAATAAAAACAAAAAACAGTACTAGGCAGTGACAAGAGATACAAATAATTAACTTTAGATTCACAGAATATTCTGAATTGGAAGGGATCCACAAGGATAGTCCAGTCCAACTCATCCAGTCTAACTCTTAATGGCCCATTTGGGGTTGGACTCCAGAACCTGAGTGGAATGAGCACCATGCTCTAACCAACTGAGCTACTGAAAGGATGTGTACTGTAAAATGTTGTTTGTGGTTTATCTGTGACTTTAAGAGGAATACAGCTAAAATTTTGAGTCTAGCCAAGAGTGAGGATATTATTTATTATTGTGATTTTGTCATTGTTTCATCTATTAGATTTTCTTACTCATAGACCAGATATCCCAGAGGATTGTTTCTAAGATAATGAAAGCTATTGACTCTAGGCTGTTTGATTCAAATTGCTAAAGGTGAGCAGAACAGTGATGGACAGGACTTGGTTATGACCTGATGATAGCAGCCTAGCAAACTGTACTGAAGATGTTGTTAATGTCCTTGTAGCAGGCAGGTATAAAGGTCCTTAGAGTTCAGAATCTCATTGTTTGGTACATCAGTCAAAAAAAAAGTGTAGTTATGAATTTGTGGACTGAAGAGAAATTATTTTATATCTTGAATTCTCTTTAGAATCCCAGATTTAAGATGGTGATAATCCCCTACTGGTTTAAAAAACCAATTAATCATCAAAAAAACCCAAAAAAGAGAAAACAAACAAACGACATTAAAAAAAAAATCTGTGATATTTTTATGCTGTAGAGGTGGAGTTGTGATAAATCAGGGAATGATTATTTGTTTATTTATTTTACAGTGCTTCTTTTTTCCTATAAACTGATAAGAAATTTCATTGTGCCCTTACATTTGCATCGTTGTTTATTGCTGCTAAAGAGAGATAATATTTTTATCCAATCAGCAATTATTGCAAAAATTACTGAAATTATTTTAGTTTAAATGCCCGTGTTCTAGTTTAAAGTATAATATTTTATGGTGGCAATATAAGAAACTGCTGACTAAAATCTATCTGGAGCTTGTCTGCAGTCTTGAGTCCTTGACACTGGAGACAACAGATTTTCATGAGTGTATTCAGTTTATGTGGGAGGATTTTGAAGTGGGAGGCTACAGGGATGGCTCCTGTCAGAAGACACCATAAGCTTCCCCCATGTCCAATATGGAATTACCCTGGAACAGGTTTTCTAGTAGGATTTATGATTCCACAGGGGACCCACACTGGAGCAGCCTGTTCCTGAAGGATTGCACCCTGGGGAAGGGCCTGGAGCAGTTTCTGAAGAACTGCAGCCCATGAGGAGGGACTTATGTTGGAGAAGCTGGTGGAGGACTGTCTCCCCTGAGGAACCCCACTACTGGGACAGGGGAAGACCATGGATAGTCCTCCTACTGAGGGGAAAAGAGAGCCATGATTCTTATTTTCCATCCCTCCTGTGCTGGTGGAGGGAATAAGGCAGAGAAATCAGGAAAGAAGTTGATCCCAGGAAGAATTAGTTTTCTTTCTCATTGTCCTATGCTGATTTGATTAGCAATAAATCAAATTAATTTCCCCAAATCAAGTCTGATTTGCCTATGACTAATCTCTCACTGTCCTTATCATAATCCATTAACCTTTTGTTACATTTTCTCTCCCCTGTCCAGCTGAGGAACAAGGTGATTGGGCAGCTTTGGTTGACGCTGTCCATCCAGCTGGGGAGAACCTATCACAGTTATCTCAATAAAATCAGTGCAGGGAAAAGGGGAAGAGGTGTCTTTTTTGTATGTGACAGATTTATATGGATTCCTTCCTGCAGTAATTCTATGGCCCACGTAAGATGAAAAGGTAATTTACTGAGTGGAAATCAAACTGCTTATTTTATACCTACTCTTGACAATGTTGAAGGTGAAAGACAGCCTAAAGAAGCACAATCCAAATGGAGTATTTGAATAGACATGGGGAAAGAGAAAGAGCAGTTGCAAAAAACACACATTAAACAGAGAGTGCCTTCAGAAAATATGCATTCTAAATTAATTCTGTAATAATATGAAAATTTATTCATTGGCCTCATAGAAATCTTTCTACAAAAATGTTTTTCAAAATATAAATTCTTTTTTTTCCCACTTAAATATGTATAGAGCTTCTTAAATTTTGAAAATGTGAATTTGTTTTCAAACAAGCAAAAAGAACATTCCTGTTTTATTGTTAGTCACAAATTTGTTGTATCTGGGAAGGGACCTCACTTATCTGGTTTAAATTTACATCAAATATTGGCTGTCATCCTGACTGCCCAACATACCTTCTTTTGCCAGCGCTGTATGCTAAGGAATGTGGAAATCATGTTCATTTTGTAAGAAAGAAGAAAAGTTAAAACATGAAAGCACTGCAGTTAAAGTCTTGCCAACATTTAAGATTTTTTTTTCTTACATAAGGCATGTCCTCTAAGACATTAGAGAAGAAATGCCTAAATGTCAATATACATAAAGGGCAAAAGTACTCACTACAATGAGCCAGGTCAAATATGAGGTAACCAAACCCACTTCATTTAAGACAGAGAGGACAAAAGCCTTATGAATAAATGTTTGCTTCTTGTAGTAATTCTGCAGGGTTTTTGTTTATTTTTAAAATTAGACCTAAATGTACCATAAAGTGGAACACTGCCAACAAAAGCAATACAAAAGCTTTCAATTAATATATTTACAATAAAAATGAAATTTTTATTAAATTACTAAAACATCATAATACATCATTTTTGCACAAGATTCCTCAGTCTTAGTTGTGACCTTAATAACAAAGTATTGCCTTCTGAACATATCCTCAAGGAGCTGCTGATGTCATTGCAAAGCGCTTCTCAGTGATTTTTGTGCAGTTTTTGGAATCCAGAGAGATCCCAGCTGACTGGACGTTGGTCAATGTTGTCCTGATTTTCAAGAAGAGCAAGCAGGAACCCAGAAACTGCAGACCGGTCAGTCTCACTTCAGTGCCACTGAAATCATGGAAAAGGTTGTTCTGGGAGATATTAAAAAACACCTGGAGGACAACTCAGTCATTGGTCACAACAAACATGGCTTCATGAGAGGAAAGTCCTCCTTTGTACTTCCTATATTGTTCATATATTTCATATACTTCATATATTTCAGATATCTTGCTACTTCAGGATAATCCAACTAATTGATATATGGAAGACTGCTGATGTAATCTTTTCGGGTTTAAGCAAAGCTTTTGATACTGTTTCTCACAGGATCCTTCTGGATAAAATGTCCAGCCCACAGCTAAATTACCGTGTTAAGTGATGTATGAACAACTGGCTCACAGGTCAGGCACAGAGGGTTACAGTGAATGGGGTGACAGCAGACTGGTGACCTGTCACTAGCGGGGTTCCAAAGGGCTCCATCCTTGGTCCTGTGCTCTTCAACATCTTTGTTAAAGACTTAGATGCAGGACTTGAGGGAATACTCTGTGAGTTTGCCAATTATACTTAATTGGGAGAATCTGTTGACTCCCCCAGGGGCAAAGAGGCCCTGCAGAGAGACCTCAACACATTGGAGAGATAAGCAGTCACCAACATCATGAAACTTAACAAAGACAAGTTAGGGGGATTCTGCACCCAGGAGAGGGCATCTCTGGGTGGATGGACAGATTGGGGAATGAGAGGCTGGAGAGCAGCACTGCAGAAAGGGACTTAGAGGTCCTGGTTGATGGCCAGTTCACCATGAGTCAGCAGTGCCCTGGCAACCAGGAGGGCCAACCCTGTCCTGGGGGGCATCAGACACAGCATGGCCAGCTGGGCAAGGGAGGGGATTGTCCCGGCCTACTCTGTGCTGGGATGGCCTCATCTTGAATTTCGTGTGCAATTCTGGGTACTGCAAGATACGAAAGACATTAAGCTATTTGAGACAGTCCAGAAGAGGGTAACAAAGATGGTGAAGGGTTTAGAGGGAAATCCAGATGAGGAATGACTGAGGCCAGTTTGTTCTGTTTCTCCAGGAGAAGAGGAGACTGAAGGGGACTTCATTGCAGTTGTCAGCATCCTCACAATGGGAAGCAGCAGGGCAGGTCCCAATCTCTTCCATCTCATGACCATTAACAGGACTAGAAAAAACAGCATAAAGCTGAGTCAAGGGAGGTTTAGGTTAGATACCAGGAAAAGGCTCTTCACCTAAAAGATGGCTGAGCACTGGAACAGGCTTACCAGGGAAATCGTACAAGCACCAAGCCTGTCTGAGCTCAAGAAGTGTTAGGACTGTACACTCAGGCACATGGTGTGACTCTTGGGAATGCTGCTGTACAGGGCCCGGGGTTGAACTCAGTGATCCTAATGGGTCTCTTCTAACTCAGTATATTCTACTATTCTGATTCTATGATGTAAGTGTCATATGACTAGTAGTTTTAAAGTAAATTATAAGGAAAAAAAAAAAAAAAAAAAGGAAAAAAGAAAAAAAAAGAAAAATCATGTCTTTTTTAACATTTTGCTTCTAATTTTCTTTTTTTCTTTTTTTAAGTAGATATCGTCTAAACAATTTTGCCAGGAACAGATCAGCATTTTTGCACCATTTTGGGTGATAGACTCTTTCACTTCTGGTTTTACCATGTCCTTTCCTTAGTTTCTGGTCAAAACACATATAAGAGAAGTGCTGGTTTGGGTTTGTTTGTTTGTCTGTTTGTTTGTGTTGTTTTTTTTGTTTTGTTTTGGGGTTTTTTTGCATTAACTCTATATTTTTCCTCAGTAGATAGAAGCCTTGAAAAGGAATGTCTTTTTTTCTCAATGCATTATAGATTACAGTATCAGGAGTCTCTAAAACCTCATGTGGAGAACCATGTGGATGGCATTGACAGTTCTAGTATGTTATTGGACTGCCAGCTGCTCTTCGTGCCTTTCTTGCTGGCATGTTGTTTTATTCTCAGCAGGAGAGGACTTGAAGCAAGAAGCAAAGAAGTGTTACAACCATGGTTTTTTAATTCATTCTAATTGGGTTTTTTGTTCCTCAATTAAAATTTTTTTACTGGCTCACTTCTGGCTCAGCAATATAGTGACAATTGTCTTCTGACTCTTCATCCTTCTGATGTTGTACACATTTTTTAATACCTTCTGTCAAGTTAGGTTCAATAAGAAGGCCTCACGTTAAGGTAAAACTGGGCCTTGATAAGGTACTTGTGATATCACTGACTTTAAACTTCTATATAGAATATGATTCTGTGAGTTTTATTCATAGGTAAATACAGTTAATAATTTTCCTCTTTCTTGTCATTTTTATTGCAGATAAACTTGAGATTTTATGGCCAAAAAAAATTATTATTTTAACCAAGCCAAATCTTGGAAACTACAAAATTGGGTATTTTCATTCTGATGCAGAATTTCAAATGGAAAAATCATTGTTCATTTTTATATACTTTATATGGGTTTTTTATTAATAAATTATTAGATGTACTCATTTGAAACAAATGCAAATAAGATATCATCACTATGTCCCCAAAAATGACTTTGTCCAGTATTCATTTATGCTATCAGCTTACACCAGAGGGTAGATTTACGGAGGCTAATAACACCGTGTCACAGCAAGAAAGGAAAAATCATGCAATTATTATAAAAATATCTGAATCTACTCAACACAATAAAAGTATTCCTTTTGGAAAGAGGGAAGGATCCCAAGAGGTTCTGGTATAAGGCTCTCATTATAATTAGAAAATGACTGAGCATTGTTACACGTGAGGGATAAAAATCCTCTTGTTAGCTTTTTATAAGGGAATGTATTCCAGTAACTAACTACGTATCTATGTCCTTTAACATCCAGAAGCACAGAATAGATTAGAAGAGAAAAAAATGGGATTAAAACAAAAAGACTTGCCGACCAGTGACAAAAATTCTTTGCTGTTTTATACTTCTCCTCTTGATATCTGAGGAGATGTGAAAATTTGAGTCTAGCAGTGCTGGCTTACAGATTTGGATTTGAATTTATGAATCCCAAGAGAAAAGCTGTGCAGATCCCCTTATTTCAAGCACTGGAACAGGCTGCCCAGGGAAGTGGTAGAATCCCAGAACCTGGAGGAATTTTAAAGGTGTGTAGACTTGGTGCTTAAGGAAGTGGTTTAGTGGTGTACTTGGAAGTGTTGAGTATACAATTGGTCTCGATGATATGGTACTTCTTTGCAACCTAAAGCATTCTGTGATTCTGTGATGATTTTATCTAACTACTGGTAGTACTTAGCTAAATGCCAGATTTTTTTGCTGCTGTATGAGATAGCTCAGGCTGAGCCAGAGATCATTTAGTGCCAAAGCACACTGTGTTGTGTTGCTGCAGGAGGATGGATGGCACCTGCTTCAGCTGAGCCCTTTATTTCTGTTAAACCTGTTGGAGTTGGTCCAGAGAAGGGTCACAAAGGTGATCAGAAGGCTGGAACACCTACCCTTTAAACAGAAACTGAGAAAACTGGGGTTCTTCCCTGTGGAGAACAGAAGGCTCTGGGGACTGCTGACTGTGGCCTTCTACTAAATATAAAAAAGAAGGAGAATGACCTTTCACACAGGCAGATAGTAATAGGATAAGATGGCATGATTTTAAACTAAAAGAAGAGATATTTAGAATAGATATTAGGAAGAATTTCTTTACTGTGAGAGTACTGAGGCACTGGAAAAGGTTGTCCAGAGAAGTAGATGTCTGTTTCTGGTGCTGACCAGGATCCACTGCCTCCATATTTGATTTTTTTTTTTTAATCCCATTTTCATGCACTTTTCATCTTTCTTGAGCTTTTGATTTGCATGCTATAAATAATGTTTAGATCTCTATGCTAAGAAATATATGAACCAAAAATCAACTCTTTCTCATCAGTATCTATTAGAGGGATTCAATTTTGTTCCTGAACAGTAATTTGATATATCTAAAATATTTAATTTGTTTTCTAGTACTTCACATTGACTTGGTTTTATTATGGCTTGCCTTCCTTTAGCAAATGGAAGTAGATGACTGCAAGACCATTATTTACTGTCAATTATAAAGTCTGAGTGGCATTACTGGATAACCCACACAGCTAGTGAAGTCCCTAAAGTAGGAGAACATTATATTAAAACTGGCATCTGTTTGTACTGAATCTTTTCTGTTCTACCCTTCACATTAAAAATACAAAAGCATAAGATGAATCTGATGAATTAAAAATAAGCTGCTCATTTGGAGTCAGAATGCAAATCCAATAGGTAATAAATTTCAAAAATAATTAGATTAAATTCCTTTTAAAACTTTAAGAAAATATTTCATGTTTATATTTATATGGTATCTTAGCTCTAGCTGCTGTCAGATTAATCCACAAAGTACCCTTTTCACGAGAAAATAAAACAAAAAATAAGTTGTTTGCTTATAGAAAAGCTTCTTTCTTTTCTATTTGTTTTCTTCCTTATTGTTTTAGTTGTGTCTGAAGCATTACTATAATGACTGATTTTTCATCAGCAATCAAACCTTATATATAAAAAGCCTGATTTTTCAACTACCGGAAGGAAAAAGACTATTTGATAGTTCAGGCATTTTTTCTAGATTTGGATCAATTCCCAATTGCAAATTTCAGAAAAGTATGAAATAGAAATATAATTTTCTCTAAAAAAACCCAAACAACTCAAAACATGCCTCTTTTAAAAAAAACCCAAGCAACCCTTCCCACCCCCCAAAAAACTCCCACCAATCAAAATTCAAACCCAAACCCTTCATCAACCACCTCCCCAAAGCAGAGCCTGTCTTGATTTATGAAGTCAAGACAGTGGCAGCTCTGTCTGTTCCTGACTGTTTTATTCTCTCTTACAGTCAAGGAGGTGCCATGAAGCTGGCATGTTAGAGAGATGCCATCAGAAGGGTTCTAGAGGCAGCTTGGCAGCACAAGGGCTATAGTTTGTTGAGGTTTATACTTAACCAAGGAAAATGCACAGCACTGAACATATTTCATCAGTCCACAGCCAGAAGAGAAAGCTGTGCCTTATAATTTAAGGGACAGTCCCATCACTAACACTGAACCTAACACTGGGCCGTTGACATGGCACTGATCAGATGACAAATCAGATGTTCTATTCATATTTCTGGGGCTTTAGCACATGATAATAGGTCATCCTTTCATCATAGAGTGGTAATATCGTAGTGGAATATTCCAAGAATAAGAGCTATTGAAAATGAGATTGCGCTTGAAGGAATAATATTTACAATCCCAAAGCTGCTTTAGGATATTTTAGTTAGCTTTTGAGTATAAAGCTGCATAAAGACTAAACTTTAATTTCTGTGTGACTGAACTAAAAATTCAGACACTATTTTTAAAATAAAAAGAATCCTACGTGTTTATCGGATTACTCCTGTATTATGACATCTCAAGCTAGAAAATAGACTTTCAAAAGCTGGACATAATCTGGGATCAGATTTATACTATAAGGACATTCGCATTACAGTCCACCTTTTCTCCTTGAAATTGTATTATGTCAACATGAGGAACTTGCTCTGGACTGGAAGCAAAGCTTATATCTACTTCTACCTTTTTTTTTTTTTTTAATGAAGGTAAATTGTTTTAATAAAGGGTGCATGGAAGTGAGAAATGTGCCATCATTAGAGATAATAAATGTAGACAACATCTGGAAAAATAAGGAAACATGCTGAGATTTTTTATTAATTGATTTCCTGGTCTTGAAAACTTTGCTTTTGTATTAGAACTTTGCATATATTTGCCTGGGTATTTTCTCCTAATATATTCTAGAGAGTCAGATGAGGTAGAAATACATAATACTTAGAGACACTGCAATTATGCATTTGACAATAAATACCTGAGGAAAAAACTCTTCTTGATTTTATTGATAAAATTCTGAAGTTATTTTTTGCACACTAATATTAGTGCTTTTAAGGTCATATTCCCTTTGACTTGGAAAAGTAAAAAGATAAACAAAAGTCAAAAGATAAACCCATAGATAAACTCTACCAGAATCAACAGCAAAGTTGGATTCAAGCAAACACGAAGGCTGTGGTTCAATAAAAATGTGTAAATATTTTATTAATTTGGAACCTTAACTTTGGAATGGAAAAAAATGAAACTATAGTTTTTATGTTTGATAGACAAGATCTTCGTTGGGATTTCTGAAAATATAAGGCAGAGGAAGGAAGCAGACCTTTGTACCACATGAAGCAGGCATATAAATGTGGAGCATAATTACTTTTTTTTCTAAATACTGAGTGAGGAATGAAAACTGTACTGAAATTCAGAAGTCAAGAAATAGAAAGCATGGTGTATTCTTTATCTCTGGAGATTTTTTTAATTAAGACTGATTTAAAAGATTCTTTTATTCAAAAAAGAAGCTGTGCAAAATCAGTGTGGGCTTCATAACTGCAGAAAGTTGAGAAGATTATAATGGCCCCTTCTGGCTTTAAAATATGTACTCATAAAAAAAGAAAATAATTTTTTAATCTGCAGGACTCCCTTATTGTCAATTATCTGTATAAAATATTCCAAATGGATTCACTGAGGCTAAAAATTTAGATTAACATTAAAAAAGAGCTTCAGCATTTATATGAATCTCAGAAACACCAAGAATTATACTGAAAGTTAATAATAATAAGAAAATGTTACATTTTAGAAACATATTTATGTCTTGAACTTTAATTCTGGGAGCTCAGGATAAGAATAAATTTAGACAGCCAAATATATTTATTCTTTACCTGAAGAGCAGCCAAAGAACAGGGACTAGTGAGCTGCAGGAATGAATATATGCATATTTCTCTAAATGGAGGGAAAAAAAAAGAAATTATAATTTTAGGATGTAGCAGAATTCTTAAAATATATCTTTCCCCTTCCCCTTCCCCTTCTCCTCTCCCCCTCCCTCTCCCCCCCCNCCCGCCCCCCCCCCCCCCCCCCCCCCCCCCCCCCTTTCCCCCTTTTTTTTTTTTTTGTTTTTAATGATTGGAGCCAGACACAGAAAATGTCGGCTAGTAGCTGTGATTTATCCTTGAATCTTTTCCAGACAATTCATATTTTATGTGATGTTCCATTCATCACATAACAAATGCAGCAATCGTTGTCTAACCCCGACTCCAATGATTTTAGTCAAACTGATTAGAGTCAAACAATAAATCAGTCTTATAAGATGAAATATTTAATTAGCCAAACCCCCATTTCCTTAGTAAAGGCTGCAAACCTCTTTAATCCAACTAGCATGATAGCATATTTAAAGCCTTAAAAAAGGATGAAAATATTTTAAGAGATCCCAAAATGCTACACGTATGTTACAATCAGTCATTTATACTATTTTTTCCCAAATAAACCATAATAAATAAACAAAAATTAAACATTAAATGTGAAAGCAGTTCAGATATGTTAATTTTTACCTGAATGACCCCTCAGTGAAGACCTCTAAAAAGCTCTATGATGTTGCTGTAGTTCTCCAAGTGAGCCAGAATCTTGATACTTTTTTGAGGGGGAGCTGTTGAAACAGAGAACAATGATCTCTAGGAAAGATTGAAGAAAAATACAATTATTTCAAACCACATCTATTCCCTGTATAGCATATCAGTCCAGGGTGAAGATCTTCACATCACTCTTACTCTCATTCTACCAAATTCTACTGGCCTTCTGACTTATAATAAACTTTAGAAAACCCTCTCTGGACAAAGCCTTCTGTCAGAAGTCACCTAGAGGTTTTGATAACACTGCACTGGAGAGCAGGCTGGGCAGAGCAGGAAGGTAGCCTTCTCCCCAGTTTTTTTGGGACATAGTCTGGCAAACAGGTTGCTTAAAAAAAGACTGGTAGGATTTGTCTCATAAGCATTTGTCTCACTGGTATTTCTTTTTTTCATCCCTTGGTTCTGTAATATTGATGGATTAGGCATATCAGCATCTTTTTTGATTGTCCTGGTCAGTTTGCAGATGGGCATCTCTGCACTCACAAGTAGTGGTCTTGTGGGCTGAAACAAAGAATTAATTTATCTGGATATCGACAGTTTAAAGTGCAGGTAGAAAGATTTTGAATAATGGATTTTCTTCACACATTCATATAAAATGTTGGTTTAGTCCACTGGCTGGCATTGTAATGTGTAATATTAAAGAATGTCAGTATATATATATTTTGTCTTAAAATAACTGGACCTAACACATTCTCCAATGCCTCTTAAGGAAAACCACAATGGAAATCATCAGCCTCATGAGCAGAAGTAGTTACCATTTTTCTCCTGCTTTGTCTCAGTAGTGGCAAGTGAGTGCCATTCCTCCCTTTGCACTTCTCTGCTGAGAAATCTAACCTGTACCTAGCTGGAGTAGGAAACAAGAGTGCTTTTTGAGAAAGCAGAAGGCATAAGAATCAGAACGCTAGAGTGTTTCTGATAAAGTCAGAGAGAGTGGGGGAGCAAATCTGGGCTGGAGATCAGCCATGGGTAAGATTGAGGATCTTCATCTGTGGCATGGACCTGACAAACCATGATGAGCTGAGTCTGTGACCCTCTTGTGCTTTCCTCTGACTGCAAGGAATGAGCAAAAAATCAGCACTACCATGTGCTGTAAAAGTGCTGCTGAAATAGTCAGGGAAATGTGTCTTTACTGCAGTGACTCTTGGGTCTGCCTCTCTGTGCAAAAACATTTAACTGGATAATGCACAGCCTTTCCACTAGGCTGAAAAAAAGAGTTGAACCACTTTAACAAAGGTTTAAGTGATTATTGGGCTGTTTGGTGCCAAAATACCACAAACAAATATTGTGTGTGGAGCCTGGCTTTGTAGGCACAATGTCAGAAAGGATCTCCTTGCAGGATTTGTAAGCAGAGGAACACTTGGTTTAAAACTCCTCCTAGAACATAAGGACCGAGATGCTTATCAGAGATTGCATATTTTTCCTTTGGATACTCAAAAGCTGACGCATAAAACTTCTCAGCCTTTTTTTCAGTAGTGGCAAGGAAAACAGAGGTTTCTTTTTCTTGAAGCATTCAGAATCTATTTTCTATCTTGGTTATAACTTATGAAATTACTCTGTTCATTGATATTGGGAGTGACCTTGCTGGGTGTTTAGTATTCAATCAAGTAGCAACACAGCTCATAGAGCTCTATACAGCTTTTAGAGGAGTATGCAGCACATGCTGATGTGCTTCAAAATATTTCAAATCTTTGTATGCAAGCAAGCAGAACTCCTAAATCTGGATGCATTCATTAATGACAAAGAGGAAATAATAAAAAATTAAATATATTTTTAAAAAATATTTAAGATTAATTAGAAATTCCAAGGGTGAAAATGAGATACATACAAATAAGATACATTTTTTTTTGTAAGTATAATTATTTTTTATTTAATGAGATAGAGGTTAAAAGACAGCAACACAGAACCACCCCTCCCCCAACTGTGTTTACATTAAAAATTAGTTTATATATAGCAGTTTAAGTATTAATTTCTTTGAAATTGATAAATGTATCCTTTTTAAAAAGATATTTATGAATTCTGTCATAATTTAAAACAGATTCATTTTATCAGAAAAAATATTAATATTCACATCTTTTTAAACTTGTTCAGATTCTTTTTTTTTAGAGTGATGATGATGGAGCTGCATTTCCCCAAGTAAGTAATTGTCTGAAAAGGTTGTTTTTGGGATNTATTTAAGATTAATTAGAAATCCCAAGTGTGAAAATGAGATGCATACAAATAAGATACATTTTTTTTTGTAAGTATAACTATTTTTTATTTGATGAGATAGTGGTTAAAAGACAGCAACACAGAACCACCCCCCCAACTGTGTTTGCATTAAAAATTAGTTTATATATAGCAGTTTAAGTATTAATTTCTTTGAAATTGATAAATGTATCCTTTTTAAAAAGATATTTATGAATTTTGTCATAATTTAAAACAGATTCATTTTATCAGAAAAAATATTAATATTCACATCTTTTTAAACTTGTTCAGATTCTTTTTTTTTAGAGTGATGATGATGGAGCTGCATTTCCCCAAGTAAGTAATTGTCTGAAAAGGTTGTTTTTGGGATCACTATGCTTTAGTGTTATAAAAGAAGCATTTGCTTATTAAAATTGTTCATGGTTAGTCTCAAAATTAGTAGCTCCCATATAGGGTGGGAAGAGTATCAGTAGCCAGCAGATTCACATTTCTGGGAACTGTGGTTGCATGAAGTGAATGGGAAGAGGTTCTGAAGGCAGCTGACTAGAAAATCATTAGCACATTGGGCTTTGATGACAAACCCCACCCCTATATCAAGCCTTTGTTGACTGCATAGTAACTTATCAAGTGTTTAAGTATGATGTTATTTGATCTGACATGTTTGCATTTCATGATGATGTATGTGCGAGTCTACCCAGATGTTTCTGTGTTTAAAGTAAAGCTCTTCTGTAGCTATGATGCTCTAATAGTGTAGAAGAGGTATAAGCTCTAGAACAAGATATTCCAGTTGTATTGTGGAAGAACTTAACTTCAAACCTTCCCCAAGATGAGGGTGATAGATTTTCACATGAGTTTGGTCATCATGTTCTTGGTCAAAGATGATTCTTTGAATGAAGAAGATCTGATAAAATTCACAACAAGCTTTAGCTTTGCAGGAATGTTTATGTTACCATAATAAAAAAATACAAAATACTCTTTGCTCCTTGGTTTCTGCTTAATATTCCCATAAATGTGGTGGTGTTTTATGAGTAACTCATCTGCTTCTTATTTGATCCTACTGTGAACCATCTCAGGAGGCTAAATAGCTAAAGAAAAACAAAATGAAAAAGTGAGCAATTTTATGCTGTGCCTGTTTTTCTAACAGCAATCAGATGTGCACCAGTGCAAGAAAGAGGAAAAGACCATATCTTTCCCATAGTAATTCTAATGTGACTGTTCAGTCAGACATAGCTAAAGTAATAAGCAATAAATGGACCTTAAGTGTTTTGTTGGCCAACTGTTTAAACTGGTTTTGAGCTAGAGTGATTGATGAGTTTCTGAGAGGGAACTGTTGTACATTTAATATCAAGAAAAAATATTTCTGTTACCAATTTTGTTTGGCTAGAGATTAAATTATTGCACTATTTAATATTTTTAGGTCAATGTTAAACAGAGTATAACTTTTAGCATAGATTCCTAGCAGAGCAATAAGAAATAGAGTAAAAATAAAAAAATCTCTAAGAGGGAGATTATTTGGGTGAAAAGTACAAAAATCAATATAGAAAACTTTTTCAACTTAAAATTAAACTAAAAACTAAAATTGTTATTTCATTTTCTTTCAGAAAAGTAGCAAGATGACGTGGTTATATTTCTTAATTTTTTTAATATTGTTTTCCCTTTCATTGAAATCAAGTTGGTTATTATTGGAAGAAGGCACATCAAGTTTCTCTGTTGTCCTTGGATGATATTTTTCCATTATAGGAACTTACAATAGGTTTTACCTTAATAACTTTCCTAGGTTTCTGGTCTTTAAAGCTGCAATTTAAAAAAAATATCATCATAGTAAGAAACTATTACATCAACTGGGTATGGAATTTAAACTGGTCTCATTTTAGGTCTTCTCATAAAAAAAAATGGACATTTAGAATCGTGTATTAGTGTGTGCTCCTTCGGAGTGAGGCATTGACCAGGAAAGACTGCCCTATATCAGATGAAATTACATTGGCACTGAATTTGCTCAAACCTTGGCTTGAACCACTCCAGCATTCTGTGATCCTGTGAAACTGTTCCATTCACGGATGAAGACTCACTGGCTTTTAAATACTGATTGATGTCTGTCTGTTTTCAGAATTCCCTGTATTTTATGCACAGAACACAGGAGTTTGTAAGTTAAGAGTAAATTAATACAGTTATTCCTAAATCAAAGAAACAAATGTATTTTAAAATAGCATACAAAATAGCATAAATAAATTTTGTGCTGCTGAAGCATTCCCAAACCATTGCCAAAAACCTGTTTGACAGCTTGTGCACACCTTTTGGAGGGTGAGGACTGAAATTAAGTGGTTAATACATTTTAAATATTCAGATTTATTTATTTTGTTATATTAAGTGCAGTTATCTGCACTTTGCCTCTCCATGAATATGCCAACTGATGTTTAATTTTGTTTCAATTTGATGGTAAGTGTAAAAGATAATTTATTCAATCCTAGGTTACCCATATTCTCAGGATTCAGGCATACAGAACCAGGGGATAAAAAATAAAAAGCACTGCACAAGTTTCTGCACTAAATTAACTTAAAAGGGATAGATTTTTCATCTGTCAGAGTTGACAGTGACTAAGTTTCTCTGGGAATTCTACCAAAGAGATAGCTTTTCTTCCTACTTAACATTTTCTCTGCCCTTACAGATAAATATACATAAAGAGAGGTTGAAAATGTTATTGGATAAGTAAGAATTTGTTATCATGGCTACTTTTTCCTAGCAGATGCTTTTTAAGAGGAATTTTGTAGCCAATACATGAAACTCTCTTTGGATTAACAACAAAAATCTTGGAAGTTTCTCAATAAAGACTGTATTTGCTTAAAGATCACAACCTATTATGATATCAACTGGAAGGAAGAAGAGAGATGCTATAAAAGAAGATTCAGATACATTCCTTTCTTTACACAAAATCTTATCTAACTTATTCATGTTCTGCTGTGGAGTAAGAAGTATAGTTTTCCCAGTTTTCAGCAATTAAAGGATTAAATTACACATATTATATTAGAGTCAGATCTGTAGACTCAAAATTCCTACATTATTTCAGTAAGTCAAAGAGAATTCTGAGAAATTTTTGATTCTTGTATGTGAAATTCAGGCAATACACCATATCCAGGAATTTAGAACCAGAATTCTGGAGCCTTTAATCTGAAATGACTTATATATGCTTACTTGATTTACTTTTACTACCTAGAAGTAGCAAAGAATTTATATATTCCTCAGTATATTACCTGAGCCAATACAAGCCATTATATTCCATTTTTATGGGCATTATAATATAGTGCCAAAGAAATTATAAGCAGCAAAACTGAGATACTTGCTTATCCCTCCTGTCTATTTTCTTACTACAGACAAAAATCCCAGCCAGAACAAGTGTTTGCAAACCAGTAGCACATTGCATGGCTGCCATGTGAAGCACCTTCCCTGGACCACAGCAATACTTCACAGTCCCCTGGAGATGCTTTCCTTTTGACATAGACTTACAGAGTTTTTTTCCTTTATCTCCCCACAATATTTTTGACAGCTCCTTTTATCTTTTAAAGCCTTTTATTGTGTCTTTGTTCAAGAATAACTACTCATTCTGTTAGAGCTCTTCAGTTTGAGGAGCATTCCTCTCTCTCCACAGAATTTATAAATGCAGTAATTCCCACAAATAAAGATCCTAGAGCATAAAAATGTAAGAGCTTCATTAAGCTGCATTTTTGAAGCAAGGAAAAGCCATTAAGTAATAAACAGAAAATGTCATGTTTCCTGTGACATTTCTGAAGCGTATCAAAGGATTTGGAAATTAAACGAAAGGTTAGATAAAGTTTTGTTGCATAAAGTTCTATTTTCTTCACTTTTCATGTATTCATAATACTCAACAGCACATACAATACAAAGATTTCATGTTTTTTGTGTTCTGTTCCTCTGGACAAGACAACATATGAATGTATATATATATGCGAAAGGTTTGCCAAATCATTTCCTAGACTTATGTTTTGTAGAATATATTGTCTATCATTTATTAAACATTGTATCTTTCTTTCTCTCAGTCTATACAAACATATACATAAACCTGCTACCACCATCTACAAGTCCTACCTCATTCCAGATTTGTCTTTAGCCTCTCACATGAGTTCTGGCTGGGAGAGGTCCATGTTTTTCACCTGGATTTTCTTGCTCACTAAGGTAGATTTTTATCTCTAATAATCCTACATTGCATATTTCAGTGCTAAGTAAAACAGCATTGAAATAAAATAGATTTCTATAATTGTCCAGATATGGATTTGCAGTGTTTCTAACTGTGGAGCTGTTGTTGAACTGCATCCTTTACTTGAGGCTTTAATTTGATTTTTTCTCTTTAATTGTAGACAAACTTAGTATAAGAGCAGTTAATAATGTCAGTAAATATATTTGATAGAAGGTGGTGTTGAAAGCACTTCATGCCAGTTCTACATATTATTCCAAATCTATACTTCTTACAGAATACTACATACAATAAAAAACCCTGCAAACACCCTTAGGTTTTTGTCTAGATGAGGTCTGTTGTTCCTATTTTTTAGCAGTTAAAATATTTTAGTTAGGAAAATGCTACTTTTAAATGCTTAGATTAATTTCTGCTTAAAATAATCATTTATAAGAATGGTAAATAAAATATATACACTGCATATATACATGTATATGATTAATATGTGTGTATATATATACATACCATATAAAGCATACCACTTTTTTTTTTTTTTTTACACTAGAATTAATACTCTTAACAGCTTGTGTATATGCATTTTTGCTGTATAAAACCATTATAGTCTTACTTTGATTTTCCTAGATAAGGAAAAAATATACGGATCGCACACATTTGCAAAAATGTGCAAATCTTATCTAAAGAAACTTTTCCACATGACCTTCGGCTGAGATTTAACTCAAATTGTTACTGGGATTGTGTGGTCAGGTCATGTATGGAACAGTAAAAGGAAAAGACAGTTGCCAATTCACTGCTAAAAGTCTGGAAGTTTAAAGACTCCTTAAACTCTTTACTTTTATTCTTTTTAATTTTTTATCACACTACTAAGTAAGGTAGACAATGAATGTGGTGGGAGAAAAGTGAAACATGCCTTACACCTTAAAGGCAAGCTGTCATGCAGAGTACTGTATCATTCTCATTTTAGTTATTAGTCTTGACAGGGTTTCCCCTTCTATCTCATTAGAGACAGAGCAAACCTGCTGAGATGCAAGATTTTGCATCTTATAATTCTGTCCTACAGGGAAAGAATGAAAAAGATCTCATCAAAATGAAAGATCCCCTGAAAATCAGTTCTGTGAAATGTCTCCTGCTGTTAATAGCCAGTGCCAGAAGCAGTGACAGTTTACTGTATTTGCTTTTCTTTAAATGAAAGGCCCCCTGAATTTCCTAAGGAGTCAACAGTGTTAGAAAGCTCCACCTATCCCAAAGCTTCTCAGACTTCCCTATTATCAGCCTACAGCCACAACATTCTCTGCCTGCCCATCTATCTTCTCTTTCCTCTCCCTCTCCCTCTTTTAGTCCATCCTTCCATCTACTTTTCTTAAGAGTCTGCCTGCCACTTAAGTCTGCTCTTTGTAGACACATAACATTTATCCTAATTAAAAATTAAATACATTGGCACCAGAGTTTTCTTGGCCATTTCTTAGACACTAGAACAATACTTGCTTATACTTAAAAATTTTGTTTTCATTGATGTATAGTGTCAGGGCTTGGACTGAATGCTTGTCATAGACTTGACTTATACAACAAGAAAAATAAGTATTTTAAATGAGTTTTTTTTATAAACTGCATACTTTGATCTGTTGCTCCAGAAAGTAACTAAATTGTGTATCTAAGGGTGGCAGAACAGATAGGGAACGCTTTAACATATGCATATATATATTTGTATATAAAACATATTTCTATATATGTTTTACATAAATATTTACTTACACACACATCTATATATCTACATCCTTTACATGAAACTTATTTACATATGCTATGTATACTATATACACATATATACGTTTTATGTAAAACATACATACATTTTAGGGCTCCTTGATGGAATGAGGACTGGCCACATGGTTGTACTTACAATCAGAGCTTTATTATTAAAGAAATATTTTAACAGTGAGCATGGCTTATTTTTTATCTACAGCAACAGTCAGTGTAACTTACTGTAGCATAGAAATTTTTACAATTACCATAGCTTTCAATTAAGCATAATTTCCAGTTAACTGGACTTTTAATCACTTGGATCCTCTACTGATTAGGTCGAAATTCTTAATAATCAGCCTATGAAACAATAATTGCAAAATTAGACTCAAAATATTCTTCACAAGAGTCGCCATTTAGTCCTTGGAGACTTCCATTTTGGTGGCAGTGAACTTTGTTCACTAGGACAGTGCAAACCAGGACAATTTACTTGAAAAGTTGTGTTTTATAACACAAGAACATGTAATTTTGAGAGCTTGTCATGGTAAAAGCTCCCAGTAAACTATCATGTCTTCACATCATCATGGTTTAACATGAGCGGATCCTCACATTCACATTCTTTGGCCTTCCAAATTACAATCATCTGAGTTCACACAAAAGTGGGTATTTTTTTTGTTGCTGCTACTGGTGTTCAGTAAGTGGTGATACATGAGGAGATTCTGCATGACTTTACAATTTTTGCATGTAATTTTTCGTTGGATTTCTTTGATGCTTAATTTGTATCTGAATTATTTGAATATATCTCTTTTATAGAGCTGATTTATAATGTATCTTCTGTCTTTAGAATAATTTTCTTGTGATAAATCAATGGTAAAATTATAAAGATTGTTTTCAGAAAAATAAGTATTTCTGTCAATGAATCATAGCAGCTTCAAATTTATTCTGGGTTATGTACATTTTCTGAAATCATTCCATTATCTACACGTATATTTCTCTCCAATGTATTAGGGTGCATTTTTTTCTGCTTTAATTTGTACTTTGTTCTTTATACTAAGATGCTGGAGATTAGATTTTTTTTTTATGTTTTAAAGGAAACACTGTCATTTACAAGGGTAATTAAAAAATATCAATATATATTTTTCATTGTCTTAGTTATTTTTTTCTAGAACTTTTTTTAAATTTCCTGCTACAGTTGGCCTCCCTTTAAAAGAGAAATAGTTTAGTAGCAGGGAAGGGGGGAAATTGGAGTTTATATATGGAGCTTTTCAATTATTTGAAACAGTCTGTCTTTGAAACTGGAGAAGTTGACATCACTGGGAAATGCCTATATAAGATATAAGGTCCAAGCCACAGAGTGGCCAAAGGGCAGCAGAGGTACCTTGTGTAGTGGAAGGAACAGAACCACAATGACCAAATGGAAATAAAGTGGAAACACCATGCAGCATCGGGTTTTTGAAGCGTTCTTAACATTATATTTGGATTCTGCTCCTACAGTGTGCCCTGCACACACACAATTCTGTGTCAACACCCAGAGATCTGTACAGGATTAAGTAATGATTATCAGTATTGAGTTTGTTTGTTAATAAGCAAAATTATTTATGTAAGATTTTATGCAAATTTACTGTTCCTGTGTAATTATGCATATATTGCAATTGACTTTTTATTGACAGAGCTTTGTATTCTGATACCAACCTCCTGAGCCATTCATTTACAACCTTCTTAGTAAACTAATACAAATTTCTAGGCATTCAAACTGGTGATGTAATTATCCATATAAGTATGATTCAGAATCAATAAAATTTTCTAGGATTAAATTTATACTTTAAGATTTTTTTATTTATGCTTACTTGAAATGTCTTATTGTCATCATTAGATTTTTCTAGAAGTTCAGTGTTTATAATGATGAGAAGATCAATATAAAACTGAGATGAAACCACTTTTAGGTTAATTTTTTTAAAAACATGCACTGTTTTGCAAAACAAAATCTTTTTCATGTTTTTTCAAGTATATAAATCATTGCTTTTGGCTGCAATATAGTATTTGTTTTTTTTCTTCCTAATAAAGTCCCAATGTAGTAATAAAGTGTGTCCCTGTGCAAGTCAAGTAGCACTTTTTGTAATGCATTTAATACGAAAACATGATAGTTCTGCATTATATTTTGCTTGTACTCTATTATGTACTTCTCTAACGAGCAAAGATCCTTGGTCTGAAAACATACCTTGAACTAAATTGATCCCTCAGATGTGATTGTGATGATTATTGTGGGCGTTGATAGCTATAGGAAAGGTTATTTTCTGAGTTTCTTCATATAAATGCAATCATGCTTCTCAAAGCTGCTTTTCCCCTAAATCAGGAGCATCTCCTCAGTATCAGAGACATCTTCTGAACCATGCTTTTGATAAAAGAACACCATAACAGCTGTAGGTTAATGTCAGTATTAAATTTGCAATTCTACTCTTTTGTTGTTACAGCAAAATAATTACTAAAAATAAAGTTCTGAAAGTTGTCATTTACTCTAAAATTGCCAGAATGACACCAGCCCACCCTTCCCATATCTTCTCTGTTCATTCAATTTCCCCCATTTCCTCTGGGGAATATTTGAAGTGACTCATGTTGTGAAGCTTATGGTGAGAGAGCAGCTGAATCCTATTAAAAAACTGTCGAGCTGTTTGTCCAGACAGGATGCCTGTCAAAGCAAGTTTGTCCAATCACTGACATTTGGGCTGGGGAATGTGATGGAAGGTGATTGATGCATGCTCTCCACATTTGCTTCTCATTCTGCCCATTGAGTCAACAACTTGTCAGTGTAGGAAAATAAGCATGTTTTAGAGTAAGATGTTAGTCCCACAGATAAGCAGGAAGAATTTGGCTGTCACCTATGGCAACTTTAGTCTTTAGGAAGGTGAATGAGATAATGACAGCTGGCAGAATTTGCTTCACATTCAAGGGAGAAGCAGACCCTTCCAAGAGAAGACTTTAAACTGATTTTATATTAGCAGTTACCATCATTTTCAGCAAGAAATTTCCTAAGGTAATTTACAACTCCAGGTATGGAGGAAATTAGCTGTATACTGCTGAATAATAAAAGTTTTAAAGAAAATTGTGTGAATAGCTATATTAACTGAGTTCAACAGTAGGATTTACATATGAAAAAATCTTTTATCCAGACAGTTTGTTAGCAAAGACAGTCCTCCTAAAGGAAAAGAGATAAACAAGACTAATGGGAAGAACTGGAGGTTGAAGCAGCACAGTTTGCACTTTCTTTGTGTTTTGTAAAAAAATATGTGAAATATAAACAAGTAACATTTCTACTTGTATCTTTTTGGCTCATTCAAATATATTTCAAATATTCATTATACATAAATAACTGTAAGGAAAGCATTATGTTGAAGTGTTAAGAATGGTGTCAAGATAAAGCTTCTTTAAATGCCCAAAATCAAACACTGACAGTTGGTCAGAAGGACACACTGAAATATTGATCTTTTATCTCCTACATAAACAGTTTGACTGTCCCCATGTCTTATAGAATATACATTACCTGTATATTCTATAATATATTCATCATTTGAATAGTTTAGGAAATCATACTTTTAAAAAAACACTCTTTCTGAGGAGTATGAAAAATCTAAAATTCATTGTAATTAATGTGTGAATTTCTATCTTCCTCATCATGTACATTTTTACTTTAAGGCAAAATCAGATTAATTTTCATTGTTGCCCTGTTATGAATGTACAAATTAACATTTGGATGACAATCATTTCATGGATGACTTAACAAGTGTGGCAATGAAGATAAAGCACTAAAAATACTTGATCATTTTAGCATCACAGGTAGATTTAGAATCAGCTTGCTGAACAGACACTCCAATCCATTGACCACTGCACAAGGTAATTTTAAATCTTCCACCTGGAAATGATGATTTAGTTTGCTATCCCTCACCTCCTGCTTAGAAGAAAAAGGTGAATTCATAATTTCAGATTTTTTCCAAGATAAAAATTGATGGGTATAAAAAACAGATGACTCTTGGAACCAACTGTCTTCCCTCTCATGGAAAAAAATCTTCCCATAGTTTTTTTCAACAATCAAAACAAGTATTTTTTTCAACAAATCTTTATAATAATATGTAACTTTATGGAAGCAAGATTAAAACCTAAAAATTTTAAAATCCCATCACAGTTTCCAAAAAGAAAAAGTGTGTTAGGCATATAGAACAATGCAAAAAATATGACAAAAAAGAAAAATACAGTAATGTAAAAACATATGGTTAGTACAGAATTAAGACTGTACTACTGAATAAAGAAACATCATAAATAAAATTTCTGTAGTGACACATACCATTATTTGAATTAAACATTTGTTTGGAGGCAGGAAAATTGTATGAACCTGAGAACCTACTCCTGAGGGAATATGTATGTATTATTTTTGCAACCTGTCATGGCAATTAATTCTGTTTTGTTTGTATCTTTCATTTACTGCAGTGTGTTTCTGAGGAACAATGTAGAGTAACATACCAGAAATTTTTTTTAAAATAAAATCGAGAATTATTATAGCAGTCCATTAACAGGATTTATTAATAAAAATTGTTACCTATCTTACCTGTTAACTGACAAGAGGAAGTTTATTTTTCTTACTCAAGTGAAAAAAAAAATTGCTCTGCTTAATAATTCACTTTCTACAGTGCTACATGTCGAATATACCTGAGTATATTGACCACATTTCCCACAGACTTTCTTCAGAGCTCAACTTCTTGTGAGATAGAAGAAATAAACTTCGAAACAACTTAAGGAGAGAGCACTTGTATCTTAGGGGTGTTGTGACATTTTTTTATAGAGCAAGATTTTATTGGAAAGAAACTTGCATCGGTGTTTTCATGAAGTTTTGAAGAATGTCACTTGAATCAAGGATTTAAAATATCAATAAAATGCATAACACAGTTTTTTGTAGTTTTGTATGGCATGCTATTTAAGGAAGAGTTAGAAAAGGATATTACTGCAGCTTGATTTTCACACAGCTACTGAGGGGGAAAGTATGTCCACCAGATTTTTGGAATGGAGGAAAAATTCATGAAGAACTTGAAGAATATGCTGAGCTGGAAGGGACCTGTGATGATCATTGAGTCCACCTCCTATGTCCACACAGGGAAACCTACATATTAAACCATGTGTCTAAGAGCATTGCCCAAATGCTTCTTGAATACTGACAGGCTTGAGGCCATGACCTGTCCCCCAGGAGCAGTTCCACTGCTTGATAATACTCTCAGTAAAGACCTTTTTCCTAATTTTTCCTAATGCCCATTCCACAGAAATCATAGACATCAATGAGTTCATGGCTCAGGCTCCTTTTGTGTAATCTGAACAACGTCATGGCCTCTACTTCTTTAACCATCTGTCTTGCCCACCTTGGGCGTATTCCAACATTTTTATATCCTGCTTATACTATGTGGAGCTAACATTGAAAACTTATTCAGAGTGGAGTGAATGTTTTGAGTAGCAGCAAAACTGATGAAGACCTGAAAGGAAAGGTCAGACACAGCACTAAAAACATTCATGGGGTTAACATTTTTTCTCATATGAAAATTAAGAATATTTTTAAAAATTCTTAGAATTTTATTTTGGCCAGTACTTGCAATTGTCCTCCCACACGTGTTTGCAATTGGTTCGTTTCTTGCCAACTGGCAGAGACACCAGAAATTCAAAGTCTGCTTTTCATACTTGTGGTAGAATTCTCAAACTAGTGTTTTGGTCTTTGCTGTTCTTGAACAAAACTGTGGGTCATAAGGTAAATGATGACAATGTTACCTGGTGTGTTTCCTGGCATTCTGGCAAAGGGCACCTCTGCTTGCCGAAGCCTATTTGGCTAAATCCAACTGTATGAAAGTACATCGGGTCCTGTTTTATTGCTTACCTGGCTAGGTCCAAGAATTGATAACAAGCCTCCGTACGACCCCGTCTGCTTGGCAGATTTAGCCCACCCAGTGAGTCCCAGCATGGCACTGTGGCAGGTGTATNCAACGACAGGGGCAAAGAAACAGGAGGTGTCTGACTGAGGCAGCAGCAAGAGTTTATTGAAGGAACCCTAACTGAACCGTCTCACCTCGAAACTCCTGCCCAGACAGAGCCCAGAACAGCTCAGCACAGCACCTTTTAAGGGCAGGTGGGGAAAGGGGAAGGGACCAGGGGTTGACCAATAAGGGTAGCTCAGGGAGGGGGTGACCTGGCTATTGAATGATACTTTCCACAGCCAATCTCCTTGG
This sequence comes from Polioptila caerulea, assembly GCA_013397295.1. NCBI lineage: Eukaryota > Metazoa > Chordata > Aves > Passeriformes > Certhiidae > Polioptila > Polioptila caerulea. The sequence goes on from VYXF01011910.1 coordinate 43,880, forward strand.
GATAGAGGGGGATTCCCCAGGTCAGGACTTATCACCTGGCACCCTCCAGAGAAACTTCCAGGACCTGGGAAGGGCTCCAAAGTAACAGTCCTGCCCTCGGAGGAGGGGAGAATAGGGTACAATGAAATACAAAACTTGTGGGGTACATGGAACAAATAATTAATACATAATTTGATATAAGGCACACCACAGCACAAGAGGACTTTCGTCTGCTCCTGGTGTCCTGATATGATAGGAAGGAGAGGACCTGATCTCTGCTCACCAGCAGGGACTCTTCCACTCAGGCACTTTGTTCTAGCTCTAGATTTTTGTCATGCTCGGTTTGTCCTAAAAATATTTTTATAGCACTTGAAATTTATTTCATTTGTGAAGTTTAAGGCTCACACTTTTAAAAGTTGTATAAAACCCACTGACAACCATCCAGGACCCTAATACAGTGTTTGTGTTCACTGGCAGTTATTTCTCTTAAGTTTCCCACTTTTTCCCTTTCCTAATGCTTTGTTAAATGTGGATAAACAATAAACCCATAAAATATGAGTTTTTGTGGCCTCTTAACTCTTGCCAATAGCACAGCACGCTGTCATGAGAATGCTTACATTTTTGAACAGCAAATGTAGATACATGCCTCTTGAGAGGAACAGAAAACAAAAGAGAGAACTGGAAAACAGACTGATTTTGCCCACATCTCCTTAGTGGTTCATTCATTTTCTCTTCCAGTACCAATTTAATTACCCCTCTAATGCTTTCACATTGTTTCATATTTGATTTTTTTGGGATGTGGTATTCTCTCCACGACTTCCCATTTTATGTCCTTCCTGCAATATCCTCCCTGGAATCTGAGTTCAGGATTGTGAGAGGGTTACCATGCACCAGCCTAATTTGAGGTGTCTTGGCTGGGAAAGGGGTTCCAGCACTGGGTTATGACATCACAGCCCCAGTGCAAGCTTTCTTGTTTTCACCATGTACAAAAGAGACTGCCTGCAGTACATGGAACACTTTTCATCTTGGTGGAGCAGCACTTGTGATCAAGGCTGTAGCAAACAAAACATTTAGTGGAAAGGGTCGATGTATAATTAGGATTGCAACATTTCCAATCAAATTTCGGATAAGATTTTTTTTTTAATCATTGCTTTATTTTACAAAAATTTCATAGAAAAAGTAGAGGCTTAAAGTCTATCATTTCCTTCCATTTTATTTTGCCACAAATATGAGTTCTAGTAATATAAGAACAAAAATACCATTCTGGATATTCATTTCGCATTAGGAAAGTTTCCCACCAAAATTCTGATCATACTTTTTTGTCCACATCACATGGGTTATGACACTAGTTTATTCTTTTAAAAAATAATAGAAATTTGAATGTCAAAAATTTTAGCAGGATAACAACACCTTCTTCTTCTTCTTCTTCTTCTTCTTCTTCTTCTTCTTCTTCTTCTTCTTCTTCTTCTTCTTCTTCTTCTTCTTTTTCTTCTTTTTCTTCTTCTT
>VYXF01011910.1:45414-67052 GCA_013397295.1 Polioptila caerulea
TCTTCTTGTTCTTCTTTTTCTTCTTTTTGTTCTTCCTCTCCTTCTCCTTCTTCATCTTCTTCGATAAGAACAAGACTTATTTAAAATATTGTCTCAAAAAGAACCAAAATAAGTTTAGGTATTTCAAAACAATAAAGCATATTATAATTGTGAAAAATGAAGTGCTCTGTGATTTTGACCCAAGGAAAAAAAAAAATAAAATGAAAAAATATATAGAGACTTCTTTCTTTAGGTCCAAAGTTGACAATTTCATTTTGTAATTTTCAGGTTTAAGTTCAGATATTCTCTGTACCTTCATAGCACTAATTTTCTGAGAATTTTTTTTTATGGTAATAGCAAAGTTTATTTATGGTTATAGTAGCATTAAAAAATGTGTTTACTGTTTACAATATTTGAATGATGGCAAAGAAGGATTTTTTCCTTCATTAAAAATGCTGTATATACTTATAATGCTTTCCAGTACAGAAAAACTGTGATTAGTCTGATCCTGTTGCTTCTCTTATCTCATTCCTCTTTCCAGTGAATCATTTTTGTCTCAACCCACGATCTGTGCCTTTTGTATCTGCCACTAGAGGAGGGAGCAGAAAGGCTTTTCTTTTTATTGGGAATACTAAATTGGGCAACACTATTCCTAAATTATGACATATATACGAGTGTGTTTGTTTGGTAAATAGTTCTGTCACTTGGATCTCTTTTACAAAAGCCCACATTTACACAAAACAAATTTATCTGAATTCATCTTGAATGAGATGCCTCAGTCCCATCCATCATCTCTTGATGCCTCTGGGATCATGTGGACAGGTCACAAATTCCATACTGAAACTGATGTTTGGGGCAGCAAGTCATTTGAAGTAACTACCAGTCAGGCAGAGGAGACGTAGTTGAGCTGAGCTTTCACCATTTGATTTTTCTGACCAAATGATTTGGCAGCACTCATCTCAGCTGCCCAACTTAGAGCAGCTCTATGGTTGTTGTATCTACCCTTACTTTGCTCCTCTTACTTCTTTCAAGGCAGCAGGAGATGGAAAATACAGAAGCACGTATTTATCTCAAAGAGACTACTTAGAATTTCTTTTCAGCTCAAGATAAGCTTATGAATAGCTATTTTTCATTCAATTTTTCATCAGAAAATTATTAATCAGTAAAATCTGAATGGAAATGCCAATATGCACAAAGCTAATATGTTTTTACTGAGTCAGGAGCTAACAGAGCATTATTTTGACCAGTGCAACATAATAAATGAAGGTTTTAATTATTTTACTAGAATTAATTTGTTCTGTAGAAAAGGTTGTAATTTTTTATTACAGATTATCTGTAAATTAACTAATGCAGGTTTTCACTATATATATATAAATGATCCATAGGAGTAATATCCTGGAAAGCTTTTTAATTATAAAATAAACCTCCTAGTAACTCAAATAGCAAGTGAATTAATATAGATTATGCAATTAATTTCTTGGATATAGCCTTATTTTATAATTTAAAAGCTTTCTAGTCATACTACTGATGCATAACATTCCTATAATTAATGCAACACTCATAACTAGGTCTAATTAGTGTGCTTTCAAAATAATTTGTTGCATAGGCAAAAAATCCCTCAATATTTAGCAGTAGGCTCAGATTCCCTTATGGTGTATTTTTTCAATGTCAACATAAACAGTGTAAAATGTCATAATATGTATTTTTGCTTAAAATTGAAGAAAATGAGTATTCCTTTCTTTCTTTGGTGAAACTTAATGAAAAAATTCCAACCAAAACCATTTCTGTTCTTTTAACAATATCAATGATATTTAAATCATTCTGGAAGGATGAATGTGTGACTACAGCAGAACCTAAACTCTGATATTATCTCTGTTAAGACTGAGATGACTAAAGACCTTCTTTCTCAAAGCTAAAGGCAAAGATGATTTTTCAGTGTGGTAGTTGCTCCTCAGTAAGTAATTCCCAAAAACATACATTATCATTCTAGTCCTTAACCCTCTCTCCTAGTGAGACAATCAAGCTTCCTCTCTCCATCAGACTGGGAAAGAGAAAAGTATGTACTTGTAGATAATAGGAACGTGCTTGGAGTGACAGTACTGTGTGCATAACCACGGACCAAGCATCTGCCAAAAGGCCCTTGACTATGAATTGTTCATTGGGATTTTTCTGGACAGATTTTTGTGATTTATTGGTGTAAAACTCATTAGTAGATGTCCGATCTTATGTCGAATTCAATACCTGGAGCGCAGAGAATGTGAGTGTTGTCGACTAATGCTGAAGTATTACTTAACAGGAGAGGCTAGCGTACAGATGGCAGGCAAATGGAGGGAGGGGGGGATGGATGAAGGGAGGGGAAATGATTAGCTCTCAAATTTGGCAGTAATGGTTACATTCCACTATTATTTTAGTACTGATAGACTGAGAGTGATTTCTTTCCCTTGGATAAGAGGTTTGAAATATCATGTTTCCTGGTCTGCCATCTAATTTTAATGTATTATCCATCTTCTGTGAATCGACACAATGAGGAAAGACCAGTGAAAGCAAAATATTATTTATTTTCCTCTCTGAATTCAGCTTTATCTGGACTCTCCAGTACAGATGTCTGCTCCAGCACGGGTTCCATCCCACAGGAGACAATCTTTCATCACCACCTCTAATGTGGGCCCCTTCTCACAAGATGCAGTTCTTCAAGAACTACTCCAGCATGTATCCTTTCCAAGGGGTGCAGTGGAATTCAGGAACTTCCCAAGTATTTCAGAAACTGCCTAAATACTTTAGCATATAACTTCAGACCTTAAACTCCGGTCATTATCCTCTCCCTGCTTGGAAGAACATGATGTCTTTTGGAAAGATACTCCAAGTGTTTGTGTAGCAGATTTTGACCATGCAGTTGTTGACATATTTGCACATACAGACTTTTTTTCATATGTGATGTGGGTGAACCATCAGCACCTTTTGTCATTTGAACAGACCAAATGAGCATCCTTCTCAATATTCTATAAAGAAGACCTTTTGGTTACTACAAATTAGAAGATAACAAGGTGTGTACTGGCAGCCTGATTTGTTTACAAAACTAATGCTTATCTCACATGAGAATATCATGCTAGTAATAAACTTATTTCAGGACAATAATACAATAGTATTTTGGTAGGGCAGTACGTCGGTATGGCAGAGGTCTACTCTGGTTGTGATATTTTAGCACAGGCAATACGGGCCCCTACAGCAATGGCACAGAGCTCACAGCAGGATGTGTAGCAGACAGGAGAGCATATCAGCATCTAGTAATTTAATGGCATGGCTGCTTGGTGGTTTGAGGTTACATACTTGCAGTATGCAACCAGTCACTGCTCTGCAGACTATATATAAAGGTAATAGCTCCTAGTCCTAGGGTAGATAAAATTTTTCAGTGCTTGACAGGAAGGGAGGGAATACAAAGGCAAAACTGGTCCATTGCTAGAATTTAACCTTCCAGATACTACTAACAAAAGAAATCTGTTGGGTTTGCTTTATCCATATTGCTGATGTCCTCATGCCTCTTGGTTGTGATTGTGAGATGCTCTGCTGTGAACTCTTATCAGAGAAAGTGCACAAGAGGAAACCTGCTGCATCTTTTCTCGAGGAAACAAATTACCTCACTTTGTTAACAAACTTTGAGATTCTTATCCAGAACTTCTCTGCCCTTGCAACTGCCAACTTACTGATGTTTTTAATTGCATAGAAAATGATACCAAAAACAAGAAAAAAGAAGTCTTTGTACCACTAATTAACATTATGTACAGGAAAAAGAGAACTTAGATGAAATGCAGGGCCAGTGTCCCAGTGAACCCGATAAACATTTCCTCTGCAAAATGAGTATGTAACATGGAGGAGGGGAAGGTGTTACTTGGTTTTATGTTTTTGAGGCTTTTTTTTTTAATTTAAAGATTGTATTATTAGCAAAAAAGAACCTGCTTTATCTGAAAAAAAAATTCAAACAACACAGCCACCTACCATTTTCTCTATACAAAACAATTCCCATATTTCAGAACTATTTTTTTTTTCTATTTTTCTCTTGAGGGCAGTCTATAAAACTGAAATACTATGCGTTTACAGTCTCCTAATATTAAAATGCCTGAAGAGAAAATGTGATAGTACTGGGTATTTTGTTATAAGAAGCACTAGCTTTCCTGCTATGCTATATAGAAGATTTTTTTAAAAATTTATTTTGTTTCATTTAGCTGTCTTTTTTAACTTTGGCATGAATTTTCCATCAATAACATAAGTATGCCAGATCTAAAGGGAAAAAAATCACAGTCAATAATCAAATGTATTTTTAGAAAATACTTGCATATATTTTTATTTGCAAAGATAGTGCATTTTTTATGGCTTTTGCAAATGGACTTTTCGGTAAATTCTATTGAAAGCTTGGGTTTTTTTGCTTTTTTTTTTTTGTTTGTTTGGTTGGGTTTTTTTTCTAAAAGCAGTTAGAAAAAGTATGCATAAATGTGCTTTAAAAATGTTCTGGTTTTTCTGTAGCAGACTTAGAGTAATTGACTCATGTTTTTATTCATTGCCAATACAAGGTATATATAATGTTAGCTGCCTGGCATGGTTGTTTCAGCTGACATTTGCGTAACTGAGGAGTACTGTTTTGTTAACCTGTGGAAATTAGGTCATATGTGATTGTGTAAATGTATCTTGCTATATTTTTTTTATTTTTTTTAATGAGTGACAAATATAATTGAGGTTATTGCCAGATATCTATGAAAAGAAGGCAGAAATGATTTCACATAAATATTTGTGTTTCACAATATCAATACCTTCCCAGTTCTCAAATCAAGATTCCTGTATAAGTTCATCCTTACATGATTGACTTCTAGTGACCTCAGTATATTAAAAAAAGTGGTTCTCAAATCTCAAACCATGAAGCAACACTACTGCTACTAAGAAATAGCAGCACTTAGGCCACACTTGAAATATAACATTCCTCATCTCAGCCCCACTTTTGACTCCACTGGGAAGATAAATGGAGCACAATCTATACATATGGAAAAGAATAATTTTTGTTTTGTCGTAGCAAAAACAGTTTACTTCTCAGTTGTCTTTAATAAACTTTACAGAATCTTGAACTTGGTTGTAACTCCCTTAAAAAAAATGTCATGTAAAACACATGAGAAAAAGACACCTGGAAAAAGGAAACATTTATCAATTTAAAATAAAAACCAAACAGAAACAGAATTCATAACTATGCACATCTATACACACACTATCCAAACTGGAGCATGAATGCCATATGAAAAGACTGTGAAATTATTGTGCTCCCAAAGCAGGAAGCAAATTTCAGAGAAAATATTGAAGGCAAAATCTTGTCAGAATTCTCCTTGACTTAAACAGATCAGCATTTTACATTCATCATGTGCTCAGATTGTACTTTCAAACATTTTTCAGATGTTATGTTAAAGATATGCTTATGTTGCCATGTTTCAGCTAGGAAAGATTTCAGTCTTAGTCCCTGAACTTTTTCCTCTTCAAACCAAAATGACCTCTGTAATTGGTTTAGTCTTTTACATTACACTGACTACATTTCTCTTGTTCATTTGTGACAGACTGAAAAATTCCTTCTCACTTCATGTCCTCTGCTCCAAGAGAATAAAATACAAAGCATGTTAGCCCTAACTATTCTTCAACGAAATACACATAAGGAAGTGAAGAAGTTACAAACAGCCAAAACTGGTGGAAGCCAATGGTCAGTCTCTGATTTAGGTTGAGGTTATGCTGCTGCATGCTCTGACAGACATTCTTTCTTGACTCATAAGTAGCAAAGTGGTTTTAAATTTCGAACTGCAGTAAGATTTTTGGCAGCTGTGGCATGATTTACTGAAGACAGGTCAATCTTTTGTATGTCATACAAATGAGCTTATTGATGTCAGATTTGTATCTCCCAAAGGTGGCTTTCTAAAACCTGATCTTTCTTCCAGTGAACAACAGCAGGATGGAAAGAGAGGAGGAACAAGTGTCTTGCAGTTCAGTGATGTAATTTCAAGATGTAGTCTTGTGTGTGTTTGTTCTTTCTGCATCCAGAAAGAAGCTGAATAGAAAAGATTATATGAATACATTTGAAATAAAGGAAAATAGATTTTCAGTAAAGCATATACTTCTGACTGATTTAAGAAACTGTTGTCAGGTCTTGTAGAAGAATAAATATCTAGTCCTTCTAACACCTCTTTGGGTTGTATGTGTAGTTATAGTCCTGCTCTCCAGCTGTTGTGCCTTCAGCAGTGCCCCAACCATAATTTTTCAGGCTAATCTATTAGCTGCCTTTGGCAAGCATACATTTCATTTGCATAATTAAAATCAATCAGAGGACTAACATTTCAAAATAAACAATGCATTTTCCCTCTCATATCAGTATAAATCAGCTTTAATGCAACTAAGGTCAATATAATTGTAGCTGCAAAAGGATTGATGTCCATGAAAGTGTTGTCAGGTTCTTATTTTGTCTACTGGATGATAAATTTTATACTGATAAATTTTATCCCTCATCTCTGGATTTGATTAATTTAGTGAGTATTATAAAATCGATCTTGACTTATATACTTTGTCTTCATATTTAACTGAAGAATGGCAAGGTGATTCATAAATAGTTCTTTTAATCATGAAGTAATCTTTTAATCTGGGCTAGAATTTGAAGTTTGGAAGAGATCTGGTGGATTTCTCCTTCAAAGGAGAAAGTCTGAAATTCACTCATCTGAGTAATCAGTATCATGATACTTACGTTAGAAATTCTAACTTCATTCTCAACTGGAAAAAGAACCCCAGCTCTAGCTGATATTTTATGCTGTATCTCCAAGAGAAATTATTTAAAGACAGAATTCTCTCTCTAAGTTCCTGCCATGAGCATTTGGTGTTTCGTATAATTCATATCCTAATAATATTTATTCAAAAGTACTTTTCAGTACAGAACTATTAAGAAATGAAGCCATTTACCTCACTTGGATTTATTCAGCGATCATTCTGTCAGCATTTTTATTTATTGGAAGCTGATTATTCCTCTTATTCTGGAAGTACATTAGGGTGATCTTATTAAAATCAAATACTAAAAAAAATCCACCTCTGTGTCTCTGAGCTGTATATTATAATTAAGGAAATCTGCATTTGTGAGTCAAATTTAGGTTGACAAAATATGCTTTTTTTTTTCTTTTTTAATTGGAAAGGAAGAAATAAAGTTTCTTTCTTGTTAGGTTTTGTCCATTTAACAAACATCAATAACATCTAAACTGGTAATTATACTGGAAAATCTGTGTCCATAGTGCACACTTCCTCACATGAAAGAGATCCCACCCTTTTTCAGCTGAATTATCAGGCCAACTTGATGGTTCATGCTACTCTAATAATTGCAAGGCATTAAGTAGTGCTTTGGGGAGTCAAAAACCATTGTAAATTATTTAACAGGGGATATTACTGGGACTTCAATTAAAGTTAATCCAGCAATCTAAAGGGCAATTTAAAAATGGTCTAATTGACACTCACCCTGCAGTGTCACAGTTTTTCAGTTTTGACTAACTATCCATTTATTACTCAACAAAGTGCAGAAGAGGCTTACTAATTCAAAATGTAATTAGTTTTCACAGAGAACAAAGGAGGAGGAAGATTTGGAGAAGGTTTAGCATACACATGCTAATGTGTTGTCCTCTGTGTGTGCAGATGCACAGCTTAGCATGGCTTGATGCCAGAAGATCACAGCCCTTGTATCAATGTGTTAATAAATACTTGTGTTTTCATACATTAGACCATATTCCAAGATAAATATATTTAATTCTGTTTATGATAGAGATGTACTCCTGCTGAAAATAAAAAGTTTTAAAAGCTGTGCCTAAAAATTAAAGAACAGCTGTTTCTTAACACCTTGTCATGGAACTGTTTGGACTCTGAGTTTTTATTCCATTTTTTACTAGATTGCTAGTAATCTTGCACCAGCTACCACAGTTCTTTGAGCTGTGGGTTATTCTTGGATTTCTTTTGATGTTCTCATTAAAATTTGAAGATAATAAAGATTTTGAAAGCAAAATTACTTTAAAAGTAAAACAACTTTTTTTTTTCTTCCTGGTAATCTCTGGAATGCAATCATTTATAATATCTACAATATTACATACGTACATTTTCAGTCCTTTAAGGACAAGAAGTCAGTGAAATGATACCTGAGTAAAACTTTTATATTTGAAGATTAAGTATTTCAATCCATGGGAATGACTTTTCTTGCTAAGTTTCTAGTACATCTATGTTTGGGTCTTTTTTTTAAGGCCCAGGTATGTACATTAGAGAATAGTTAAAGTTTTTTGTTTAGTCAAGAGTACTGTTAATCAGTCATTTCTTTATCTACAGTTTAACAACTTAGGGCTACATTTCTGATCAGCCTGTAACAAAAACTGGTAATGCAGTTGCAGTTTGAATTTTGTTTCTGGAAGATATTTCAACATCTTACTCTAACAAAATTAAGAAGAGTTTGTTTTCAATCATTTAATGAGGAATGGTATAATCAACTGAATCAGCAAAAAAATAAATATAGAATCATAAAATAACTTATGTTTGAAAATACCCATAAGACCATCAATTCCAAGATTAAACCCAGGACTGCCAAGTCCACACCTATAAAATGTCCCTATATGCCATATTTATACATCTTTTAATTGCCTACCTGATGGGTGGTTACTCCATCACGATTGTTCCAGTGTTTGATAATCCTTTCGGAGAAGAAAATTTTTTTTTTTGTAATATCCAACCTACAACTTCCCTGGCACAGCCTGAGGCCATTTTCTCTCATTCTACCACTTCTTATCTGGGAGGAGACACAAACCCTCACCTCATTAAAATCTGCTTTTAGGCAGTTGTAGAAAGCAATAAGAGCTTTCTTGAAGCTCCTTTCCTCCATTCCAGCCCCATCAGCCACTTCTCATAGTACTTGTGTTCCAGACCCTTTCCCAGTTTTGTTGTCCTTCCCTGGACATGCTTCAGCACCTCAATACTTTTCTTGCAGCATGGGGCCCAAAAGCCAACATTTGAGGTGTGGTTTCATCATTGCTGAGTACAGGTGGAAAATTTCTTCCCTAACCCTGCTGATCACACTATTTCTGATACAAATTAGGATGTCCTTGGCCTTCTTGATCCCCTGGGCACAGGTTGGCTCTTGTTCAGCCACTGTCAACCAGCACCTCCAGTCTCTTTTCTTCTGGACAGCTTTCCAGCCACTCTCCCCCCAGCCTGTGGCACTGCCTGGGGTTGTTGTGACCCAAGGGCAGGACCTGGCTCTTGCCCTTGTTAAATCTCACACAACTGGCCTCAGCTCATTGACCCAGTCTGTCCAGCAGATGAACACACCTGTCCAATTTGTGTCATCTGGAAACTCACCAAGGATGCACTCAATCTGATCATCCAAATCCTTGGTAAATATAATAGCCTATATATAATATATAGGTATCTTTGGTTTTCTCACACAAAATCTGGCAAAAAAAAAATCTCTTAAAATATCTGCTTGAATGGATTGATGCTGGTATTCTTATAAAGTTTCAGGAACATTATTCTTCTATTGCTTTTTTTTTCCTTTAAATTATTGCTTTTAATGTTTATTCTTCCTTCACTGTCTTTTTACCTTACAAGCATAGTCACAGATTGAAACAGATGCTTAAAAATTACATTGTTATATTTATTTCAAAATTATATTTTCAAGAGATAAAGTATAAACATTGTAGTATAAATATTAGACAAACATTTTTCTCTGTGTGTATTTGCTCCATTGACAGGCTCATTCCTCTGAAAATTCCTTGAACAGAATCTGTTCAGATGTTTCTTTGTACAGCTGAAATACAATTCTTCAGTCCACATATGGCAGCTTGCCATTTGCTGAGGATCAGAGCTTTGCTTTTGCACTTTGAACCTGAAAGGTCAAATGACATAGAGAGAAGAAAATGAGAAATATCCTGGCCAGGAGGAGCATATTTCAGGAGTATTGTTATTCTTTTTAAATGTGAGAACTAAAAAAAATATGTTTATAGAACCTGAAGCAGAAGCAAAAGTGACCTGAAAAATGGAGGAGACAAAATGAGTTATAGCATGCCAGCTCTGCTGGATGTACATTGTTTTTGAGTGGCTACCTGAGTTATTTATGAATGAAATATTGGCAGGTAAAGTTCATGGAAAAATAGATCTCAGAAACAGCACCAAGGAGAGATGACAGAAGTCAGAAAATACTTCTAACACTGTAGGAAGATGAGTTATTTGTCCAATCTCTGCTCTTAAAATTTACTGAGTCTAGAGGGCAAACTCTTAAGAAAGGGTTATTTGCTGAAGAATGTGGCCACATGAACAAGTCAGGAAGAGAAAAGAGGCAAATCAAAAGGAAAAAAGTTACAAAAGAAGAAGAAAGAGAGACTTCCCTAAAAAGTGGGGAAAATTCATCAATCAGAAAGCAGAGTGCTACGGAGCAAGAATAAATTAGTTAGGCCTGTGGGAAGATGATGACAGTAATAGCAGGATGTGAAAGAAGAGGGGGAGATAACAAGGAGGTTTCTAAAAGGTCAGTTCAGATTCTTCTCAGACCTGAGAATATTGGAGGGACTTACATCAGCCCTGAGAAATGTCCCTGTAATCAATGATTTTTCTTTAAGAATAGTCATTAAAGTGGCTTTTAAGAAGAGTCACTAAGTCCCTGAGAAACACAAAGTGTTGACCACCCCAAGGAGCTCCAGAAAATATAGAATTCAGACTGGAAATACATATGTTAAATGGGCTATAAGTCATGTTCATGTGGGCTATAAGTCATGTTCAAAAGTAGTGAAAGTGTGATCATGAACACAGCATAAGGTATTTCACAGCAGGGACCAAAATATTAGTTCAATAAATAGGATAACAGAGCATACTGATTAAATAAATGACTCAAAGAAAACATAAAAACAAGCAAACATTCCCCAAAGAAGCTATAATCTAATAATCCAAACTTGATTCAGGTCAAATTATATTGAAGAAGTGAAAAGTGTTACAGCCAGGTTATATAAAGATTATATTTAAAGGCTTCAGAGTCAGATCAGGATATGAACAAAGATCCTTTGATATTGTCAGGCTTTTCTAGGAAGAAAAAACGAGACAAAACAGTCTAATGTAAAAATCATATAACTCAATTCAGTGCTCTTTAATGTAAAATTGAGAGGTTTTTTCCTGGCACTCAATAAAAAGGGAATTTTTTTTAGACTTTGTTTTAGTAGACATATTGTAGAAAAATGTTAAAAACACCCAATTTTTAGAAAATTATTGGAAGATCATGATCTCTTTAAATTAAATATGGGGACAGACAAAAGTGGACCTATCACATAAGCCATCTTCAATTTATAAACTCTACATTTTCTATTTGATTCTGACATGCTAGAATCAAAGATCACATATAAAGAGGATAAAAAGTATCAGAATTATTTCTTTTGAATTATATGTCTTTTTTAAAAAAATAGAATCTTGCAACTATGCACACTTCTGATCTGAAATCTCTTCTTTACCCAAAAGGATGATGCTTTCCATGAAAAAAGTAAATATAGGCAACCATTCAAAGCTGAAGTAATGAACTAATCTCTAGGAAAAAAAATCCAAGCATATACAGTAGTTCTAAATAAAGTATTNGGCTTTGACACACATCATGAACCCTTAAGAAATCTAGATGTATTAAATTGCTATATTCTATCAACAACATTAAGTTATGATCATGGATGAAACTCTTATGAGTTGATAGTTTAGTTTAGTTTAGTTAGCCATATTAAGGTTTTGGATTCAGCATTTAGGAAAACAGAAAAAGATGGAAAGGAAATCCTGAATGAGGCATTTCTACTTCCTTCAAGAACAGGGATTGTGTATCATAAGGTCAATCAGATAAAAATCTTACAGAGAATGAAAATGAATAAGAGATTTTAAAAGAGAGAGACAGAGAGAAAATAGGAAGAAAGAAAGAAAGAGCAGGAAGAAAATAGAAAAAAAGAGGAACAAAGACAACAGGAGGATGAAAGAGTAGAAGAAAGATATAGAAGACAGTAGAGGAAAACAGCTTTAAGATGTATACAACTGTATTTCATTCTAGTAGCCACTGACATTATGCTCCATTTATCATCTTGTGACACATTCCTAAAAACCTGTTCAGAGGGAATCTGCTTCATAAATCTGTTATCCACTGCCTGTGGTGTTTAATGTATTACACTGGAAATTAAGAAAAATAATACATCATGAACTCAAACCCTGGCTTACAATAAAATGATGATTTCTGAGGTTTCGGCAAAAACCTCAGGAAACAGAAAAAACCTACAGAAACCTCAGACACCTACAGAAACCTCAGGTGTCTGTATTTACCTTAAGGAAAAGATCCAGGTTTGGTGAATGCTGGCTTACCTTGCAGTAGTTTTTCGTCAGAAGTGTGCAGGACAGGACTGCTAAGCAGCAAAAAAGTTGCTATTATCACTGCTTGCATACAACTCTGAGGCATCTGTATTTCATTATAAAGCCTCTGTTGGTGTTTAGATCCCATGCAGGAGGTCAGTCTCTAGCAGATCATGCAGAGCCCCCTCACAAGGACTGAATGTGGGACCTTAGTTTTTTTTTCTTTTGTTGACCAGAGCATTGGGTTTGTGTGACAAAGTTTTGGTAGAGGAGGCTACAGAGGTGGTTGATGTGGGAAGTGCCAGTGGCTTTCCTTGTGTCCAGCAGAGCTAATGCCAGCTGGCTCCAACATGAACAAACCACTGGCTAAGGTGGCCAGTGGTAACACCTCTGGTATAACATAGTTGAGAAGGGAGGAAAAAAATGTGCAATTGTGAGAGCAGCACAGAAGTGAGAATGTCTGAGAGAAACAACTCTACAGACACCAAGGGCAGTAAAGAAGGAGGGGAAGAGGTGCTCCAGGCATGGCAGCAGTTTCCTCTGCAGCCCGTGGTGCAGACCAAGGTGAGGCAGATGTGCCCCTGCAGTCCATGGAGGACCATGGTGGAGCAAAGATTCACCTGCAGCCCAGGGAGGAGCCCAGGCCAGAGCAGGTGAATGCTCCCAAAAGAGGCTGTGACACTGTGGGAAGCCCACACTTCGAGCAGGGTCGTGTCTGATTTTATTTATATAATGAAATCTGGGGGCTGGGGAGGGCAAAGACTTTACCTTTGATGTTTCCTTTGTTCTCACTCTTATGCATTTTAATGGGTCAGATTGTGCAATAGTTAGAACTAAGGATTATCTTCCCTGGGAATGGCTTTTGTGCCCTTTCATTTGATTGGCTCATACAGGAATCACCAAGAGGCTGCAGTGAATCACTCTGACTCATTACCTTGAGGTTATAGGTTAGACTTTTAGCAATTTCATCTGACTGCAAATATGATTTAAATATTTTTATATTGTCTTCAAAACATGAATTCACAGAAGGATAAAACCAGAATAAAAATCCTTTTTCTTGATGCAGCTAATATTGTCTTCAACAAAATTGAGATTGCGGGGGCTTTGGCCTTGGTTTGTTTGAAATTTTTGTTGGTTTTTATTTTTTTTTTTAATTTGAAGGAAAGATTTTTCTACTGAGAAGTACTATCATCAAAAGAAAAAAACAAAGCATGAAACTGACACTTCTCTGTTCTCTTTTTACTGCTTTTACAAGATTTGTTATGTAGTCTTTGGCATAAGAGATCCATCATGCTTTAATTTTCCATCTGTGAAAGGGAAATGATGTGCTATAACATTGTTTGCTATAAAAGTGTATTTTGTTGTTAATGTTTTTTTGCAGAAATGGTTAATTGCAAGTAACCCAGTAGTTATAGAATTTAAAACTTCAGTCTGGAGGATCTCTGGAAGTCATCCTCTAAGTGTGTGTCTGTCTGTATGTAACTTTTAGCATTTATTTGTAAATTAGGTATGAAAGCTTAACATCCACATCAAATGAAAACATCTGCCCCCAAAGAGATCCTATTAATGTGTTAAAGCAGCAGTAGAGCTGGAATTAAAATCCAAGCTCTTCTTCTTCTTCTTTGAACTACACCTAAGACAATGAGAGGCTTTAATATGAGCCACTACTCCAGGTAATATATTGAGTGTTAGCCTCACTCTTTGAATGCAATATATGTAATTAAACAAACAAAAATTATTAATTTATATAATTTTTATTCATTTATTATTTCATGATGTGTATAACCACTGATCTTTAAAGGAGACTCATTTTTTTTTCTCTACCAGTTATCTCATGCATTATGGAAACTGCAGTGTGTTTAATGTATAATTTACTTATGTTATACTCAAAATATATTTAAAATATAGTGTATTTAAGGCAGGATATTTCTTTCTAAATCCATTTTAGAATAAATTTATTCCTTGTGGTTTGAGAACTAATAATATCATTTGTAAATTTGTAATAACTAGTGCTGCTTAATGTGTGACTTTTAGACATATAAAACCTAACTTATTTTGAAAGATGTTTGACTGGAGTCCTATAGAAGTGTATTGTACAGTTGTAGAACCCCTGAATATAAGGGACTAATGTGTGTGTCTCAAACACTGATAGCTGGATGGCTGTGGAGACAACCCAGGATTGTTGACAATAACTGACTAACACAACAGTTTCTGGGCCAAGTGCATAATTTACTAATAAAACTGTGTGAGTTTTTTTGCACATCCTCTGACTTTCTTTCAATCATGTGCTTTTATGAATCTTGGTTGTTCCCTTTCCCTTAAGAGCAGGATGTCACACACAGTTTAAATATACTATACATTACATATAAAAGCATTGCATTTATTGTTATTTAATTTCCAGCTTCTTTCTTTCATGCTGAGACTATCAGAGTGAAAGAACATAACTCATAGTAGTCTCAAAGTGCTCTCAAATATCAACACTAGGACACTGACAGGGTGTATAAAAGATTTTTAAACACCCTGATTTTTAAGCACTTAAGTTTGCTTGTTTAGTAGACAATCAATAATATTGAAGAAGTGGTTTGATAGCAAATTGTTTTTCCTGCTGGAAATGTTGAAAATTCTATGGGTGGTCTCATGGCCCTTTCAGATCAAAGCAGTGCAAATGGTATAGGAGAAAATTTATGTTAATGCCTGTGGTAGCCAAAGTGACAGAAGCAGCAACTAACTAAAATAAATTTATAGGGGAGAGAAATAGAACAAAATGAGGTAGAAATCCTGTCTGTCCCAATGGAACTAGGGACTTGGCTCTATTTTATATAAATGGATATCAGGAAAAAATGAAAGAGGTTTTACTGCAAATGATTCTCACTGGAAGACTGAACACATACTCAGATAATGAGATTTTCTTACAAGAAACTGCGGTGGATGAGTCTATCATAAAGTCTTCATATGAACAAATGGAGAAAGCAGAAAGCATAAGAGCTGTCTAAGTGCAAAGACAGACTTACATTTTTTGGTGAGGGAATAATACTACAGAGTAGTTACGAGACTATATATTTACTATAGAAAAGATACACAGCGTATTAAAAAATCAGAGGACTTAAGAAAATCAATTTCTATTTTCCCTTATATCTCTGTCATATAGATGTCAGATATGAGCCTTTAAAATTTCTTAAGGTACTAAATATCTTCATTTCTTACCCATGACTTAGGGATCCTTCATACCTGCAGGAAAAGAGTGGTCAAATATTTCTGTGGAACAAGTTTGAATAAAAAAGCACATCTCCAAGTGACTGGTCAACACCCTCAACATCATGCTGTCAACAATGTATGTTGTATGCTTTCAAGAGTACTCACTTCTCATACTTAAAATTTCTTTCTGCACCAATAAGCCTTCTGAATAAATACTTAGCTACAAACCTTCTGTTTTGATAAATCATCATTTCCCTCCAAAGAGCTTTCCTTCAGAGTTCCTTAAATGCACATGATGAGGTGTATTGAAAAACATGTATTGATCAAAATATGATATGTAGCCCAATAAGGGCTAAAATTTCTCCCCAGTATTTTCCACACAGAAATAACCTGACTTCCAACACTCCTGTCACAGCAGTGTGAATTTTATTCAGACTCTGGATAGATAGTTGCAATAAAACAAGCCACAGTTTTGTGACATGCGCAAATATGCCAAACAGACAACTTCCAGACAATCAAATACATTCACCCTTCTGGAATGTCAGATAACATCCTGTGTTGCCTCACACATGGAAAATCATAGTAAGCCACTGTGCCATCTAGGTCTCTGAAAAGGAGATTATAAAAAAAAGTGTGAAGATACAACAAATAAAAGAGAAATTACCCTTTCCTATTGTTTTCCACAGACTTCAGATTCTGATTCACAGCAGATTTACTATGGAAGGTGAATTTACAATATCTTTAACCATATAAACCAGACCATTAAGTATTTTTATTTGCAATTACTTAAGTGACACCCTGCAGCTGAGTATTTTGTAATGCAGCAATTCCAAGAAGAGTATTTAATGTCATACAAATTGATAGGCTCTATCCAAGGCTTTTATGAGAGAGTAATATCTCTAAAGCAGACAGGAGAAAAAAACATTGCTACCAGGTCAGGCTGATGTGGTGCCTTGCATTCAGTTTGGACAATATGTTGCAATACTGATACTAAATCTTGCTGAGGAGGAAGAGATGAGTCTAAGTTGGTTATGTCTGAAGAAACATTTACACAATATATTGACATAAAGAAATTGTTCAAATAAAAAGACAGATGATTGATTCAGGCTTTTCATTTTCCATGGGTTCAGTAGTTATTTTTATGTAAATGGAGAAAAAAACGTAATTTTTTTTTGTTTGGGTTTGTTTTGGATTTTTAATCAAAATGCATATATGTTTACAGATTATACTTAGACATTGAATTCTTTCATATGAGTCTCATAGTTTTTTCTTGAAGCCCATTCTAATCACATGAAAGCAAATATATTTTTTGCCAGCTTTGTAACTGAG
Source organism: Polioptila caerulea (assembly GCA_013397295.1). Classification (NCBI taxonomy): domain Eukaryota; kingdom Metazoa; phylum Chordata; class Aves; order Passeriformes; family Certhiidae; genus Polioptila; species Polioptila caerulea. The sequence goes on from VYXF01011910.1 coordinate 62,305, forward strand.
CCCATTCACAATATGTCTTTACTCATATAAAAAAAGAAGAAATAAATAGTGTTTAATGCTCTACTATGTATGCCTTTTTCCAGGAGCATCCTAAACATCCAGAATACCATTTCTAATCCCAATCACTATCTTTAGGTCCCTAAACATAACTTATTTTCTGAGAAAGAATTTTTGGAAATTACATTTGTGTTTTGTTGCAAAAGAAACCTTTTTTATAGTAAAATTGGTCCAATAATGCAAAGTCTTCCCTATCATTTGGCATTCAGAAATCTATTAATTTGTATCATTTCTTGAGATAAACACTCAGTTGGGCTATTTTAAAGTGTTAAATTGCTGATAATTCCTCATGTGAGCCTAACTGTTAAACAAGAATAATGTGTGAAAATATGTGAAAAGGTAGCAAAAGGCAAAGGCAAAAGAATTCATATACCTGTGCTCATGCCAAAAGCGTTTTTCCTAAATAATCTACTGCTTGGTCAAATCTGATAAGATATTTGTGTGTCTGAGCTCCACATTTGCAATGACTCTGCAACTAAGGAAATTAAAAATTTGTCTAAAAGGAACAAATTTTATTTCTCAGTGGCGAGAGAGAAATAAATTGAAATAAACAGCTTTTGAGGGCCAGGGCATCCATAATTCATCCACATGACCACAGATTTCATTTTAAATTAATTTTCTACACTGCCAGGTGGCCATGCTGACTGCATATTATTCTTCAGGAAGTGATTTGAAAACTAAATGAACCCAAATTCCAGGTAGAATGAAACAAGAATAGTTACCTTTGTTCTGAAGGATAGATTAAAAAACCAAGATATTTATCTTTCCCTGAAATGACATGTAAGGGGAACAAAGTCACACCCAAATGGATTTGGATTGGTTTAATGTGTTCTGAGTTTCAGTGACTTAATTCTGTTTCCCACTATCTTTGAATGTATCTAGGTTAAATAAACAAGAGGATTTAAGAGTATTAAAAAAAAATAAGGTTCTTTTCTTTATTTTTGCTGTGTTGGTTTTGCTGATAAAAGTGATCTCAACAAGGACTAAAATACATTTTTATCAGCAGAAAGTTGCCTTACCCTTTTAAACAGGAAATTGGATTCACAAACAGGACAGAGGACACAGTGCTCTCAGCACAGCCAGTGGTTCTGTTCTGCCTCAGGTTCTGGAGAAGTCCTATAGGCTACACTAGAAGTTATGAAAGTATTCTCTTACCTCTTAATATGTTTGTTTCAAAAAGGAAGGCAAAGACTCAGAGGTGAACTGTTCTGTAGACTAGGACCACAAGATGAAGACAGCAGTGCTGAAGTAAATGAAAGGAAAATCAAAAATGGAGTATTATATTCAAGAACTTGGAAATCTATTGGAAAACTATTTTTTTTTACCTGATCTTTTAGTAACAGCTTTTGCTAGATGTAGAATAACAATAACTGAACTTTGCAAGTGCATATGCTAATATTTGACATTTCTGAAAGAGTGTAGAATAATTCTGAATTTATTTTGTCAGGCTAATTTAGTGCTATAAGAGTCTACTATCCACAGGAAAATACTGCAGCTATTTTCAAATAATGCTGACACATTTTGAAACATCTTCAAGAAACTGGAACTGTAAATACCCTTACACTACTTTTAAGTAGAGAGATTATTGTGGAAATAAATCATAATCCCTTCCTGTTTATTTATTGCAAAAAATGAAGAGAAGAATTTTTGCCTTTTCAGTCAACTCCTTGCTGAGAAAAAGAGGGAGTTCTAAAACAGCTTGGAAAACAGATTGTCTTCCTTTTTGTTTATCATTTCTTATAATCAAAACTAGCAGTAATGCATCTTCAGCCTGGATAATGCTACCTCAGGGACCTTAGTCTTCTTAGGTTAATTTGCATGATGATCCGTATGTACCATAACAACCTTTCATTTTTTTTACCTGATGTTGTTTTTACAAATATTTTTTTTTAGAGAAGAAAAAGAAAACTGTTTTCCTTAAATAATATTTTGCTATTTCCCCAGAGATATAAAGTGCATGAGGCATCTTGAAGGAAAGGAAATACTGTATTCTCTTAGCTATTAAATTTATTGTGATGTTTCATTATGTTATGCTCGTATCTCAGAGATGTCTAATTAAGGGCCTTCTCTCCCTCCCTCCTGCCAAGTCTACAAAAAGAATAAATCATTTGAATTTTTCCTCTGGGTAAAATAGTGCCATCGATCTTGAAAGAAGATTTTCATAAGCTTTTCAGTTTAAGCAGCAGCATACTCTTTTTAAGGAGTCTTTCTACTCTGGCACAGGAAGAAAAGAAAGACTGAATTTGCCTAAGTAAGACCAGTTTGTTACCCAGGCTGAGTGAGAAATTAGCACTCGAACAGCAGAGAGAAGGCACACTCACTTCTGCCTTCTCTGCTTAATTTGGAAAGATATGAGCTCATCTATGTCAATGAAGAAATCCTCTGTGTTTATGTTATCTTCTATAAGACTCTTTTGGTTTATAAATCGGGTCCATTGTTCTGTCTAACTGGAAATTCACCATATTCCAGGGGGGAATTTAAAAACAAATTTCTCAAAGTACCATCCGTATAGGAAAAAATTATGAGAATGTTTTGGCCTCTTTAACAACCAACTCCTACTTTGAAACCACCTTGTTTCCCTGATAAGGTGTACCAAACAGGTTAAACTGGGCTCAGAATCTGAACTTCATTTCCACGAGTTACTAGAGAGTTTTAGAAGTGCAATTCAGAACCTGTGACAATGAAAATGTCATTGGTCTTTTCTTCCCCAGAAAAAGTGAAAGTAGAATATTCTACTGTGAGAAAAAGCCATGAGGTTAATAGATCTAATTTCCTTCTATTTTTCAACACTGTTTGGACTAATGCTGTTGTCTGTGCTGCATACAACCTTGTTCTGACTTTGGGCTGCTGTATTAAACCACTTTGTCATATGAGAGGACTGGAGCAACAAACACATGCATGCAAGCTGCTTTTTAAATTTTAATTAACTGAAGCTATCAATGCCATAACAATAGTACTTTACTTATTATTCCTTAGTTTCAATAGCAAAATATGGTCAAAGATTAATCAAAAAGGGATGCACTGAGAAAAACCTTAAGGCAGATATGCAGTGGTGTTGATGAAACATGGTGTCGTTAAAGGTGGAATGCTGCTCTGTAGTCTTCATCTGTTCACATTTTCTAGAGTCTGGCTTTCTTATACTTGACTGCTCGTTCCTTCCCATTTTTCCAACATGAGTTGTTTTGTATATACTGTTTTAGCTTTTTTTTGCCCTGAATACTGCTTTATCAGGCTCTAAAGGTTCAGAAGATATTCTCAGTGTTTTGTGCTGGGCTTCTGGAGTCCCTGTGGTGTCATTTTTTGCCTGTACTCTCAATGTCCCTGCTATCAGCCCATGCTGATGTTCCCTGCTACAGTTGCAAGGGGTGTGATCCAGTGCCTTGGAAATGTCTCGTTCTACACACTTTACTCTTGTGCTTTTCTAATTATTCCCTCTTCAAACTCCATCTGCAATGTACATAGTTTTTTAGAGATGAGCATGTTCTTCTTTCAAAGAAGACAAATCACTTCCTTGTCCAGAAGGCCTTAGCTGGCCTATGATCCAACCATCTACCTGGCCAAATATATAGCTAAAATATTTTGTGCATTATAACCAAGCATATAAAACTATTTTACTGTTTACTACACTAGTAAAAGTCTGTATGAATGAGAGGTTGAGGGCAGAAATTATTTTGCTTAATTTTTTTTTCCAACAGATTATTTTTCATACTGAATACGTGCATCCTGATGCCTGTTTGCTATGGTTAACTTCTAATTATTTTTTTCCCCAGGATATATACTTTCTGTCAGGGTAGGAAATGCATTTACTGAGTATGTAAATGTAAAGTAATACATAAATTAACTTTCTGATACTGTGAACAAGTTTTTTTGAGTTCAGGGAAGGATTGCGATAGACACATAACTAATGCATTTTCAAGGACAAGCAATTCCTGAAACTGTTGTTGGGTTCTATTCTTCTCTTGTATGGAAAGACTGAAATTTTTCTGAATTCTGCTGAGTTGTATATTTATTTGCATATTTAGCTAGATGAGACTAGTGGCGATATAGAGGATAAACGGTGTTGTTGTATACCTTGTCACAATTTCATACAATGAAAAAAAAATAATGCAAGAACTTATTTTATTTTTTTTATTTCCTTATTTTTAAAAGCAATGGTTAATTGCTTTAAAATGAAAATAGTTCTTTCTATTTTGACACTGACTAAAATCAGAGATTAAATAAGAGTTTCATGCAAATTGCACACAGGCAAAAGAAAATAGCTGTACTTATTCTTAGATTTTAGCAGCATATCTGTCTGCTTAGAGACAAGTGAAAGTTGTTAACTGTCTTTGTATGAGATCATTCCTGTAGTTGAACCAGAACCTCTAAATTTTAGTGCTCTCTTTAATCAATCCTCCTTAGTTCTTAACCCAGCTTTATTATCTGTCTACCAGAGGTCTGGATGTATGACAGAAACAGAACTAATTGGCATTTCTAGACAGATTTTTAAAAATATTTCTTTACCTTTTAATAGATAAATGCTCTTTTCTCTGTGATCATCTTAAAAACTGAAATTGAATGGGATACTCAGCAAGAAATGATTGAATTCTAAGGTGCTGGTATAGTTAGAGAATAATGTGTTGTGAAGACCATCACATACCTAAAACTGTCTGGTTCACCACTTCGTTCATTATGATTTTTTTTTTTTTTTT
>VYXF01011910.1:67143-92486 GCA_013397295.1 Polioptila caerulea
TTTTCCCCATTTTTTTATTTTTTTTTTTTTTTTTTTTTTTTTTTTTGTAGCTGAAATATTTGAAGAAAAATTTGCCCTAGGATATAAATTTTGAACCTTCACAGGTCTGTTGTGACTCTTTTTCAGGTTGGGGGAGGTACGAGGTCAGATCTTGTTTCACATTTCAACTTTCAAATATTCTTTTTATTCCTCTAAGCTTTAGCAGAAAAATCTTTCCCTAGTTTTGTCTTCACAGCAAGTCTGAAAAACAGGACAAGATTTCTCCTTCTGCTTTTGAGTTTTTCCACAGCATGCTTCCAGATTATTGCAATGTATCATCAGTTTTGATAGAAATGAGTTCAAGTTTAGGTCATATGTTCTTTCAATAAGACATAAAACAATTGCTAATAGAACATGCTGGGTGAAAGTTTTTGTTAGTGCCTATGCATATTTCATTGCTAACCTTTTTTTATTCTGCTGCATTTCCAAAAACAGTGAAGTAAATATTTTTCAAGTGCTATATTTAAAAGAAATCATATTTGCAGAGCCATGCCTTTCAAAATTGCTAGGATAAGTCAGGTTAGACAATCTGATTAATTCTAGTGCTGTATAAAGCTTTGTAGTGGAATTAATCAAATTCATGAAAATGTCCTTCACTAGTTTGCATTTTCTGATAGGAACGAAGAGTAAACATTTGAACATTTCAAATGGATCTTGTTTATTGAATCCTAAGCTGCATAATCCAACAGGTCTTGCCTTTTATTAATATTATTATTTTAAAAGTTGCTGGCTTTGATTTATAATTACAAGAAAATTCAAGAAACATCATATGTTCCTATATCTATATTTGAGATTTACATAGACGAATAATTTAGGAGTCTTCACCTTTTAAAAATCGTTTTATATTTGTTTGAGCCACTGGTAAAAATTAGAACTCTTAATATCATTATATAAAATGTTCAATTCCAAATCTTGTCAAACACTGGTGACATCCTTTTTCCTCTTTCTTAAAGAATCGATGCCTATTAACATCTTGTATGTGTGAATCAATGCCTATTAACTTCTCGTACGTGCGGTCCTCCCCTCACCCCAACCCCCTCCTCCTTGGACCTGCTCTGGGATCTCAGGAGCTCCTGACAAGGTTTGACTGAACGAGCTGAATGGTGACGTGCCCCTTTGCCACACCAGTTGAGTGGTGAAGCATCTCCTGACCATAGCAGCAGCTCTTGCAAGGTAAATGTGGAAACAGTTCTGACCATACCAGGAATATCAGCTGCCTGACCAAAGTGGGGAATGAAGGGTTAGCAATTATACTTCTTAGCCACAGAAAATTATTCCCCTGAATCATAGCCTGAGTGAAGGGGTACCATCATTATGAAACCTTTCGAAAAGATCTGAAACTGCCTTTCAAACACATACTCCTCAAGGTGCAATCATTGCCTGGTGAGAAATCCTAAGGGTTTGATGGGTATTCCCCTGAACCCAATGGGAATTTTTGTTAGGTACCTTTAAACACACAAAAAGAGCTGTATCTTGCTGCCTGGGTACATGCATGTGCATTGATAGTGGCATGAATGTCATGGTTACAATTCTAGCAAATCCTATTGGATAATTTTATAAATGTTGAATTAGTTAATGATTAAGTGCTGCTAACTGCTTTTGCACCCTTCTCTTTTCTATATCCTCTACACCCTTACCCTTTTGCCTCCCCGCTATCCTTGTAAATCATCCTAAATTTATTCTACTCCAATTTTCCTGCATATGCTTCATCTGTAAAGTAAGCAAATGAGTGAACTTTGCCATTGAAATCTGTTAAGTTGCACTTTCACAATTTTATATAAAAACTTACTTTTTTCCAACATGTTTGATATTGATTCTTTAAGCTGTTCAGACCACTTATTCATGATGGTCTGTCAAGATTTTTTTGAGAAGAGACAGGAGCTGCTTATGTATTAGGAACCAATAGGGAAACAGCTGTGAAATTCCTCAAGGGAATTAGGGCATGTTCCCCTGTAAAGATGGCACAGTCAATATTCCAGCTGAGGTGTCTCCACACCAATGTCCAGTTCATGGGTAGGAAGCAGGAGGAGCTGGACATTGTGACCAAATTGTTGTTGTTGACATACGGTGTCAAACAACAGAATGCACAACTGGAGCATTGCATCAGCTGAAAAAGTGGCACAGCAAACTGTAAGTTGTTCAGGGCAATCTTGGAGGTAGACAAAAATAGTTTTTTATTCTGACCAAAAGAGAAGTGTTACTAGTCCTGTTGCTCACCAAAACAGAATGACTAATTAGGGATGTCAAAATTGGTGGCAGCCTGGGCTGTAGTCATGATATCCTGGTGGAATTCAGAGTCCTGAGGGACATGGGGCCTGTGAAGAGTAGAGTCAGCACGCTGTAATTTAGGAAAGGAAACTTTCTGTTGTTTAAGGTAGAAACGGATGAGACCCCCTGGGAAACGGCTCTCAGGGACAATGAAGCTGAATAGAGCTGTCAGCTCTTAAAGGAGATTTTTCTGAGAGCACAGGAGCACTTGATTCCCACATGCATTGATTTGGACAGGGAAGGCCTAAGAACATCATGGCTCAATGAGGACTGGTCAAAGTAAAGAATAAGGAGAAAATGCGCAGACGGAGGAACCAGGAATGTATCCCTGGGGAAGAATATAGGAACACTATTCAGCTGTTTGGGGATTTGGTTAGGAAAGATAAAGCACCGTTGGAGAAGAGAAGGCTCAAGGGAGAGCTTGTCTTGACTTTTCACGATATTAAAAAGATCTTATTAAAAAGACGGAGAAAGATTTCATATAAAGAAGAAATTCTTTACTGTGAGGGTAATGAGGCATTGGAACAGGTTGCCCAGAGAAGCTGTGGATACCCTGTCCCTGGAAATGTTCAAGGCCTGTTTGGATAGGGCATTGAGAAACCTGGTCTGGTGGAAGGTGTCCCTGTCCATGTCAGGAGTGTTGGAACTAGATGTTCTTTAAGGTCCAGCTCAAACCATTTCATGATTCTATAATTCATTTGTCCTCATACAGTTTTAGCAGTTGGTTCAGCCTGTTTGAGGGGAAGAGGAGCAGAGAGGAAGAAGAGCTGAGACAGTTTTGTGTTATATGTCTCCTGAGAAAGGCTATCAAGCTTTAAGGGATTCATGGCTTCACAAGAAAATTTTATGTCTGTAACTCTAACACATCAGGTTAAACATGCACACAAAAATCAATTTCATTGTGGTCCTTTTTAATTTATGGTAAAAGCTCAAGTTGATTTTTATGTGGTTTAGAGTTTTGTAACGGAAATTATATAACAGAGTTTGTGTCACCTTGACCTATTTTCTAAATCTCCTGTGGAAATCTGTAAAATTACACATACGCCTACACAAAAGTTAATAGCATAGGGTAGGCAGAGAACATTGTTGTGTTTCATTTCAAACAGACTTCTTGAGGACATTTAAAAAAACCCAACTGTTTAAAGCGTTTGAGTCTTTTTCTGTGATTCATCCTATGAACTTGTCTCACCATCCACTAAATAACCATTTATATTCAGAAAGTATAAAAATCTTGATATCATAAATTGATTTCAATGTCTCTTTTTTGCAGGTGACAATAACTGATAGTGTTGACAAAATTTATATGAGACAGAGAGTGACATTATATTACAAGAAAAGAAGAAATAAAGCATTTTTAAGAATCTCTACTGCATTATTAAAATAGAAACATAAGTAGAAAAACAAGTAGGCATAAAACATATATTCTGAAAATTTTAATAAATAATTAATATTACTGTAATATATGGGCCATTAAGCTAAAAAATGCAACTGCTTTTCACAAAAAAAAAATCACCATTTCTTAAGCATATCTCACAAAAAAAACCTATTAGTGTGAAATATTTGCATCATACTTTCTGAATTTTTGGCAGATATATACATCATGGCTCAGCAGCTGCTTGTGGCTTGAGCTGACTTTTTAATGGCAAGTACAAAACGTACTGGCTTCAAAGTCCTTGTAATGATAGGAAAGGGGGCAATTCTTTTTATAAAGCAAATGCTGGGCTGCTAAATTACTTATTCAGTTGAGAATGAGGAAGAAACTTGCTCTTGGAGTTGAAAAAAATATTTATGAATCGGTATGAAAATATTCTGGACAAAAAAACCCCAACCAAACAAGAAACCCAAACAAAACCAAAAAAGAAAAAAAGCCCAACCTTTTTTTCCCTTGACAGGTGGAAAAAAAGAAAAAAAAGGGCTTGTTGTGGGCTTATATTTCTGGCAAGTTGGTAGTGTGTTATGTTGTCCATACAGTCTTTGATGTTTAAAATTAGCCTGTTGTCAGTAGTCTTTAATTTGATTTTTCAATTTTTTTTCAAATTTGATTTTTTTGTGTTATCCATTGCTCTTCTTCCTTTAGATGCTCAGAGGTACTACAGGGTTTTAAAATTTATGTCCACTTCTAAGTCCAAAATCAGGTGTGCAACTCCACAAAACTTGCAACTGCAAATAAAGTCAATTTTGGTTCATCAGTGAAGAAAGGAAATTTCTCAGTGCCTGTAACATACATAGCTTGGAGTTAAGACATTTAGAATTATGAGACAGTGGAAGAGGCCATGCTGCTTGGAACATTTGACTGTTCTCTATGTGTCCCTGAGCATTCTCACAATTTTCAGTCATTGCCAAGTTTTAAAAATCATTATCAAATGAAGAATCTTCTTGGTAGAATCAAACATTGAGAGTATTAAATTTATTTCCTTTAAAGACCCTAACAAATAAAGGAGGACAGAAAAAGACTGAAGGTTTTGTGGTACCTCACTCCCCTGTAATGCAATTTAACATGTCCAAATAGGCAGAAGGCTTGGAAGTATCCCAGTGTTATTCACCAATTCCTTTTTCTCCCTGCCTTAAAGCCTGGGATCAGTATTGGACTTCATAAGACATTAAATCAGATGCAGGAACACTAAAATTAATAGCGATAGGACAACCCAATAAGAAGCAATGTATAGTTTTTTGTTTTCATGGAATATCCCACGCTACATGACTGCAAATGTCTCTGTAGCACCAGCATTTCCTCAATGCAGAAACTTATCTTCTTCCTCTGTATCCTTATCAGACTTTAGGCACCTATTGATTTTTATGTATATGTGCTAAGAAAGTCTAACCAAACCAGATAGATGGATTACATGTTTATAACCTTTCATCCATTTAGATTAAAAAGATTAAAATTTCAGTTCCTCACCTCCTTCTATTAATTGTGTTAGTCCCTCAAGCATAAAAAATTTTACCTACAAATTGTATTCCATAAATTTTTACCCCGAGGTGAAATACAAATAGAATTAAATGTTTGAGTGTCAATTTCCTTGAAATAAAACTATTTAGAGCTGTATTTGTGCAGCAGATACTTCAAGAAAAATCCCTGAAGGAACTGAGAAATAGCTTTTTTTCTCTCTCTCTCTTTTTTTTTCTCAGACAGTGATTATTTTTCAGGTCCAGATATGGGAATTCCTTCTCTATGCAATCAGATACTGGCACTAGACAACGAATGCCAGTGATAAATGCTTTTTTTTTTTTCCTTGCTATTCTTTTTGCTCCTCCACATTATATTTCATTTAAAAAAACAAAAAGCAAAACACAAAAAAACAACAAATTTAAAATCCATTTATGGCACCTGAGTTTATTGTTTTGAGAAAATTATTTCTAGCAATTTTTTAAGAAGTTTGAAATCCACCACAACCTTTTACGTTTCACATGATNCAAAAAAACAACAAAGTTAAAATCCATTTATGGCACCTGAGTTTATTGTTTTGAGAAAATTATTTCTAGCAATTTTTTAAGAAGTTTGAAATCCACCACAACCTTTTACGTTTCACATGATCATTTTTTCAAAATTAATAGATATATATTTTAAATTTCTTTTTTTATTTAAAATCGTTATTTCTGCATTAACCACTAGTTTTATGAGTATTTATTGAAACAGCAATGAGTGGAAGAGTTGGTAAAAATGCATATATAGGAAAAGGTTTCAATTCTGGAAGAGAGAAAGCTCCTTAATGATAAAATCTAAAGATTTCATGTAGCAGTTCTTTATGGCCTGACTTGCTCAGCTTGGTCACACCTTCATGATCTATACCTGTAATGCAGCTCTCCTCCAATATGTGGTTTTCTCTGATATAGGCTCAGTCAATGCTGCATTTCAGGAGCAGTAATGCAGTAAAGTAGTCATATCTTTAAGCAAAGAAACATCTGGAGTTTAAATCTTCAGCAACAAGAATCAAAAATATTGCCTTTGAAGTGTTTGTTGTGGTTAAGGGCAGGAGAGATTGAAGGTAATTGTATCTTTTTTTAATTGTGAAATTAAATAATCTGTAAAGGAGAATATATTTCAAATGTATATTTGACCAAGCAAATAGGGTTTTTCTTTATTAAATTAAACAAATTATCGCTTTTCACCAAGCCTAGTGCTTGCCTTTTTTGAAAAGACATATTTAAATATCTAAGAAGCATTTTCCAACATCAGTTAACAAGACAAAACAATGTACTTTTTTCTTTTTCTTGGCTAGCATCTCTAATCAGTTTATGAATCATACTTTGGAATACTGGGAGGCCCAAATATGTATCTTCAAGGAAACTATGCTTTTATGACCATGTACCAAAACAGGAAGTGGACATGCGTAAAATAAATTTTGTTGAAAGAGCATGTAATTTTAAAAATTATTATTTTATTTCTGGCTAAAGCCTTCTTTACCATTGTTCAGCTTTAACAAGTGATATTAACAACAGTTTTTTTTTTTTTCCATGAAAAAAACAACTATATATTGCTTCTTATAAGGCTCTCCTAAGTCATTCAGACTTTCAAACATTATTATGTTGATTAATTTGAGGATAACAACCCTTATAAGATTGAAGTCTGATGACATTAATCATTAGGTAAGAGAAATTGTCAGTATTTTAAACCTTTTGAAACTTTTGTTCTTATGTTCCAGAAATGTAATGCATTGAAGAATAAGGCATATGCAGAGTTTAAATTCTAACCTTATACATCCCTGAATTTCTGTTATGGTATCTCTAAAGATCAAATATAAACTAAAAACTTGTAAATTATGTATATGTAGTATGATATGAATTAGGAAGATGTTGGTTTCATGACAGAAAAAAACCTCAAAGCCTAACAAGTCTGATTTACAAAATACTAAAATACTTAGATTCAATAGATTTGCATTTATACTAATTCAAAATTGAAACTTTTTTCAATTTCTCTCCCATAAAAAAAGTCATAAAAAATGGAATTTCTTTCAGCTGAGATGGAATTCAGTAGAGAAAAGATCTTCTGATAAACTCTAGTTTTAACTAGTTGTTTTAGCTAAGCTAACATCTAAAGGTTAATATTTAGCTAGGTAACTTAGCTGAAGATTACCAGAAAGCAGGAGTAAGAGGTAGTATAGGCAATTAAAGTGTTATTAAAAAAACAACAGAGAGCATTAAAAAAAGTATAATAGATAATTTACTTGCCTTCAGTAGTAATAGTACAATAGGCAAAATTATTTCTCAATAAAAATAAAAGGTAAGTATGAATAGTGGTGTCAGGCTGTAGATAGGAATGACATCAACTATTTAAAATTAAGTATTCTTATGTTTGTGTTCATTTTTAGTCCTTTATTCATGTGAAGGCAGAAAAGCTAAGATATGTTTTAAATTTAAGAATATCAGTCTTTCTACCTTCTTATATTTGTGAGTCACTTTCAGTTTAATGTTCTTCAGCTAGCAAAATAGTTCAATTGCAACATTTTCCAAAAAATGTGGGATTTGTTTTAAAATATTTTTAAATACTAATCTACAAATTTATGTGTCAATGGAGTGGCTGAATTCTTTCTTCTGACTATATCGCTGGGCTGGTTTAAAGCAGGAAAATTAAACCCATTTGTGTCACCCTGCTCCACTCTCGGCTGTTTGGTCATTCTCCTGCTGAAATCCTGCCCCTGCCGGGATGTGGGGGGGTATGGAATTAAACAGTGGTAGAAACTCCATCCTTTTTCTCTCTCACCATAATAGTTATCTTCATATTTCTACCGATGGCTGCACTTATCCCTTTTCTGTAAGAGAGAAACAGATTTCTTACTGTGTTCTATTTAAAAAAAAAAAAAAAACAAACTAAAAATCTTGCGTGTGATACACATAATTTCTATTATTCCATCAGTTTTGAGAATGGAAAACAGAAGCAGATGATGCTGTATGAACTGACTAGGTTTTGGTTTAACACAAACCAGCTGAACAGCCCCTGGGTCTCCCATTCCTGTGGTGGCTGAAGCCCTGGTGACCCTGGCTCTGTCCCCTAAAGGCTGCTGCCTGCTTTCTAGTGCAGTGCTGATAACAGAGTGGGGCTATGAATGTAAAATAAGGGTGACTACACATATGCTCAGATGATCCCAAGGGATCGTCCTTTGCAAGTTTATCACAGAAATATTAACATGCAAACAATATGCTTATTTGTATCAGGTTTACACTCAAATGTTGTTTGAAGTGATCTGTCCTGAAGACAATCTCTGTCCTCTGCTGCTAAGAATGAGAGTAACTGCTCTGGAAGATGTTGCAAAAATATCTTTTGGTTGCTTTTATCCCAAACGTCCAAACTCTATCAGCCCAGTTTATTGGCTAGCATTGTATTCCCTGGTAATAAAAGCTGCAATTACTGCAGCCATAAGACTTCTCTGAGAGACTTTTTCTTTGCTGACAGATCATATTCAGGAAAACTTTTTTATTTTCTCAAACTTAGAGCCGGAGAGGAGGGTGACGATTTTTCAAACTTAGAAGCAAAAGAAAATATAAGATGAAAACTCCAGACCAAATCAGCTGAAGCTTCCCTAGCAATGTTTGAATTTCTCAGAATGCAGAATTGGCCATTTTCCCTTTTCCGATGAACAACTCTTTATTAAAGAGTATGAGTTATCAAGCTTTGTATTTTTGTATTTCTTTACCTAAATGGAAATCTCTTACATTTAGAAGACTTCTCTAACCTCTATTCTATATTTTATAGGATTGTCTTTGTCTGTGCTGTTGGCTTAACTTGATTTTGTTACATTTTCTTAAATGCTGTTTGTACAAATGAATTTTATCTTATTGTTTATCATACTCTCTTGATCATTCTCTCCTGATTCAAGAGCTCACTTTGATTTAAGCTGTGGGCAGAGATGTAATACTTGAACTCACACAGAGAAAAGTTTGTAAGCTGAACTTTAATTCATTCTATATGGCAGGAGCCACACAGCTCACATTTCAGCAATGCAAAACTTACACTTCCCATTTCTACTCTCCGTATTTCTGCATGACTTGCTGCTTTATACTTTACATTTTTTTCCCCCTCAGAATTTCTCTTTCAAGAAATCTCTCTAGAAGTAACTCAGTATTGTTTCCTATGGTTCTGGCAGCTGTACCTTTTACCTTATCCCATCTGTCTCCGCCCAGATGCTCACTTCTACACATTTCTGGGTTTAAGCACTTAAAAAAATAAATATAAAATTAAATATCTTTGCCTTTTTTTCTAAAGATGATACTGGCCCCATCTGCCCCTCTGTTCTCACCTGATGCCCAACCCTATCCTGTTCCTTGTTTTCTGAGCTGTCTCTGATGATAACCTAAGAACTCCATTTTGTAATGGATGAACATTTTGCAGAATTTTAGTAATCTGGTTTCTTTTTGGTATCAAGTTAAATAGGCAAAAAACTAACAGAACTTGTTATTTCTCTCTGTGATTCAGCACTATGTCATTGATGATGGCTAAAATACCTGAAACAAAAGGAAAGCAAAAGAGTGGAGTTTCTATGCTTTTGCCAAAATACTGATTACTGCCTGATGTAACTTCATTTCTTACCTGGCTTGCACGTGCAGTGAGCAGGAAACCTGGCTTCACAATCCAGCACATCAAGCTGTACATTTATAATCATATAGCTACTCAAAAACATAAGAAGTAAAAGTTAATCTTGAGCCTTCCTAGTCTTATTTTGTAGGCTTTAGAACATGTTGTGGACTGCAATACTTTGTTCAGACAGCCCCTTATCTCCAAAAATGAAAGAATACCTTGTAGAAGATTTCTTTATAGAGTGAAACATCTATAGATGAGGTACACTTATAAACAAAACCTTCCTCAAAAATCCTATTGATTAAATCTACAGCAATGCTTACTAACCTTCAGGATGGATATTGTATATCAGTATCACACCAGTATAGAATTTCTGTACAAAATGGGTGTCAAGACAAGATGCAGTGGATAATTGTGATTATTAAGGTTCAGAAATTTACCAAATTCTAAATTTAGGTAGCCGTTTTTTGGGGGTTTTTTTCAGTGTGCCTCATATTAAGGATAATACAAGTTGCTTATCAAGTGAAACTGTAAAAAAAAAAAAAGTTAAATAGATTTCCTAACTTGTTGGTTTTATAAAAAAATTTATAAGAAATACAGAAATGATAAATTATATCTCAGTGTGTTTCATTACCAAAGTGCAATAAGTACACCAAAAATGTATCATAGAATCACAGTCATTGAATATCCTGACTAGGAAGGGAGACAGGGATCATCAAAATCCAACTCCTGGCCATGCATAGGACAGCCCAGGAATCACACCATATGCTTGAGAGCATTGTTCAAACACTTCTTGGGCTCTGTCAGGTTGGTGTTGGAACCACTTCCCCAATGAGCCTGTTCCAATGCCCAACCCTCCGGGTGCAAAAACTTTTTTATATCCAACCTAATCCTCCCCTGACACAACTTCAGGCCATTCCCTTGAGTCCTGTCACTGGTCACCACAGAGCAGAGACCAGTGAGAGATCAGTGCCTGCCCCTCCTCTTCCAGTCATGAGGAAGGTGTAGAATGCCATGAGGTCTCCCCTCAGTCTTCTCCAGTCTGAGCAGACCAAGAGACCTTAGCCACTCATACAGTTCCCCCTCCAGAACCTTCACCATCTTCATTGCCCTCCTTTGGGCCTTCTAATAGCTTGATATCTTGCTCATTTTTCAGTGCCAAAAACTACCCCCAACACTGGAGGTGAGGTTGCCCGTGAAGAGCAGAGCAGGACCATCCCCTCCCTTGCCCAGCTGGCCATGCTGTGTCTGATGCCCCCCAGGACAGGGTTGGCCCTCCTGGCTGCCAGGGCACTGCTGACTCATTATCAGTTTACCATTGACCAGGAACACTAGGTCCGTTTCTACTGTGCTGCTCTCCAGCCTCTCATTTCCAGTCTGTCTGTTCATCCTGGGTTGCCCCAACCCACGTGTGGCATCCAGCACTTTGTTAGTCTTCATCCATAGGGTGATTGCCCAGGCTTCTGATTTATCAGGGCCCCTCTGCAGGACCTCTCTGCCTTTGAGAGAGTGAACAGCCCCTCCTAATTTAGCATCAAAGGCAAACTAAGTGCAATACAGTAGGACAGTAGTTCTAAATCGTGAACTATTTGTAAGTATTTAAGAAACACAAGAAAAGCCTTTTCTTTTAATATTCTAATCTGAGCAGAGATATGTCTTAAAAATCCAAATCTTTCCCCAAAACCAGTTTCTTAGAGTTGCAAAAGAAGGGAGGAGGCATGAAGACAGAGATCATCTAGATGCACAGTCATGCTTGTTCCTTCTTTTTCTGGTGCAATATGGTTTCATAGGTTGAGAGCAGAAATCACCTTTACTTCAGACTAGGGACATGATTAGCTAATTAGATCACACAGAGACTCACACACAGAATCACTAGGTTGGAAAAGATCTTCAAGATCATCGAGTCCAACACATGCTCTAACAGCTCAATTAGACCATGGCACTGAATGCCACATCCAGTCTTTTTTTAAACATGTCCCAGGATAGTGACTCCACCATCCCCCCAGGCAAAGCATTCCAGTACTTTATCACTCTTTCCTTTAAAAACTTTCTCCTAATATTCAACCTATATTTCCCTTGGTTCAGCTTGAGACTGTGTCCTCCTCTCATTCAGCCAGTTGCTGCCTCGTGAAAGAGACCAACCCCCACCTGGCTACAGCCACATTTCAGGCAGTTGTCGAGAGTGATAAGGTCACTCCTGAGTCTCCTTTTCTCCAGGCTAAACACCCCCAGCTCCCTCAGTCGTTCCTCACAGGGTTTGTGTTCCAAGCCCCTCACCAGCCTCGTTGTCTCCTCTGGACGTGTTCCAGTTTCTCAATGTCCTTCCCAAAATGAGGGGCCAGAACTGGACACNAAAATGCAGAACTTGGCACTAGGACTTGTTAAGCTTAAAATATATGCTTTTGGACACTTTTTAATATCTTTTCTCTTTTTCTTAGGAATGTGAAAATTTTACTTTAGTAATAATTTTGGGAAATATTTGGAAAGGTGTTGGTTTAAGTTATTTAAAATACCTTTGTGTCTCAAAAAAGGTAAAACCTAAATTTTATTCCCTTTCTTGTTTAGCAGGACATACTCCTAGCAAAGCTTCTGTTGCTCCTCTGCCTGGCACACTTTAATAAATTCAGGGAACAATACTCTCAATTATAGACTGGAAATGTTGATAGTGATACAAAAGACTGCTATGATCTGAATTGAAATGAAAAGACATTTTATTTTCATATATAAGAGAGATTTTGTGAGAATAATAGCATTTTATGAATTAGTTTTCTGTCTGTTACAGATTATCACAGTAAACAAGAGTTGGTACATCTTTGATTTTTGTGTTGCTAGATCTCATGAGAATAGCAATAAAGAAAGTTGCTGTAATAACTATTTACATTAATATATGGGTACTGGATTTCTGTCAAGCAAGCTTTTTCACTTATATGTCTAATTACAAGAGAGGTTTTTTTTGGTTGTTTTTTCTCAGCCTTTCCAGCATTCATTCTAAAATACTAATCCTTACTATTAGCTGTCGAATGCTGAAGATCTTACACATATTTGACAAACAAATAAGATTTAATATTGTCAGTGTAATGATGCAAGTAATTTTCTCCTCTATGAAGGGTAGTTAGAGGCATTGTGCCTTGATGGCACCACTAGATAGAAATATTATTTGATGTCAGAAATCTTAAAGACTTGTTATAAAAAATATTATTTCCTAACCACCATTAATGTTTTGTCAACACCTTTTACTGTCTTGAAGACTGCAATTTGCTGCAGCTATAACAAATTAGATGTCACTATATATATGAATTTTCTCCTGAGTCCAAGGTCTTTGGTAAAAATTCATAACGATACTCCTTAAGATATTAATAAACAGGTCAGAATCAGTATTTCACAGAGTTGGAACTGACTGTCTCTATCTGTATTTTTCTCCCCAGCCCAGAAACTGAACTTTTAACAATTTTCAGCTACCAGACCAGGGCCAGCTGGGTCAAGTTTAGTCCTGAGCAGGATGCTGGTGCCAGGTTTCTCACATATGATAACCTGCCAATCAATTCCCACAGCAGCAGTGGAGGGTATTCTGAAAGAATAGGGTTGCAATCCAAGCTGTCATAAGAGGTTAGGGCAAATAGATTTGGAGAAATAAGCATGTCATAAAAGGGATGCTAAACAAGGCTGAGGATATTGCTTGGAATCTTAATGTTCACAGAGCAAAACCAGTTCCATCTGCTGTGCTGGTGATGAGCTTACAAGACATCAGAGTCCCAATGATTTGGCAATGATATTTTGATGCCAACATTCATTAAAATACACACTTATGAAAAATTTCCTATTTTGTACATAAAATGAATGTGCTACAGATTGCATACAGCATAGTAATATTGAAGTAGGATGTTTTTTGTGTTGGTCTCCTGATAAAATGCACTTGCATGGCTCAGCTTACACAAAGAATACTACCATGTTCATGGAATATAGACCTACAAGTACTTTTCCTTCCTCATAGTTTTGGTGTGACTATTTCATTCACCAGTCTAGGTAGTGAAATTACTGACTGCTATCCTAAACAAATTTTTCGGCTACTTTTGTGAGATTCACATGTAGTAGTGTTAATTTATGGCTCTATTCTAAGATTTATATAAACCTCTGCCTTCAGCAGCAAAAACAAATTTAGAAAAAGGTCCACATATAAGGAAGTGGACTGCTATGAACTGAAATAGAAGGGTATCAACTTTCTTGGCAATGCTTGTCACTTAAAGCTTGGGAGAAACCTACAGGAAAAACCAAAATGGTCCAATGGCTGATCCTTCTCATTGTGAAGAAAGATCTTGTGTCCAATTGGAATGTCTTCAGGAGTGAATTGTCATTTGTTATTTGTAGTAGTCATCAGAATATTATGCAGTTTACAATCCTAGATAACAAATTATTCATTAAATTTTTTAAGAAATACAGATTTTTTTCTTTGTGATATGAAGTTTAGAAGGGATTATGACTAGCAGTTGATTTATTTGAATGTTAATTTCCAGCTATTTTAAAATGATTGGTCCACCATGTTTCAATGATAATCCAAGGAGGATCTGCATACTTTGAAGATTGAATTAATTCATAGGCTAACAATAAACAAGTTTAACTTCTGTCCTAGAACTGCACGACTGTAAATCAGCCTGAACCAATTAAAGCAATGTTACTTCTAAACCTGACCTGCCAGCCAATTTACCTAGAAATTATTCTGGTGCATAGAATTCTTTATGTTTAAAGAGTAGAAATTTCACATTTAAGTATCAGTTGAATTTGCCTTATGAATATTAATACAAGTCTCCAAAATTATCACAAAATCCCTCTAATGCTTCACATCAACTACCTTCATTTCATCCTGTTCTGCTGTCTTTTGAAAGAAATATTTTAAACTATGTTTTTTGGCACCCAAATCTTTAGGCCAAGTCTTTTTAGACATAAATGAAATCTGAGAGGAACAGAGAGGTAAAAGCTAGAAACAGATGAGATTAAACCATAGACAAATGAGAGAAATAGCCTTATTTCAGGAAAAGAGGGACAGTGTGAAATTACTCTTCTGAGAATGGCACTCCCTGCTTTGTACAGAGGAAAATGAATGTATTTCATTTTCTGTGATCAAAGATTATTTAACAGCAAATCTTATTCTTGGATATTGTCATAAACCCTGAATTCCTGGTGTATGTTCAATTTGAGAACTACAACTATTGTTAATTTTTTTTAATAAAAAAAACCCCTGTTCTCTCAATATGCTTAAAATCTTTAAGTAAAAGAAAGACCTAAGGAATGACAGCGGTGACTGGTTTGTTGGATCTGCATTTTCATATTAAATTTAATTACAGATTCAAATTTTTAAAATCCATATCATCAGATAGTCATATGGAACAACAGCACCACTTAGCAACTGGGCCCTATTGCCATGCTACCACGTAAATCACATCCCTTCAATATTCCTGTCTGTTGACTATATAGATTGCTTTGCTTACTACATAACAAAATAGAAAAGTCTGGATTTTAGATTGTGTTTTCTAACAAGCATTTCATCTGGATTGAGATAGAATAAAGCAAAACTTTCCCAGCAAAAACTGTTGTTTATTAGTAATTCAAAACACTATAGAATATTCTAGGGTATTTACTTACTGTGATTTATGCTATTTGCCCAAAATGAGCAATAGGTTACAATTAAAAATTGAAATAATACTTTAGAAACTATTTGCTCAACTTCTTTCAGATGGATAGCATGTAATATTGATATTTCAGTCAGTCCACATAGTCTAATCACTATGTTCAGTGGGAGAGCAGACAAAGAGAATACCATATCTTCCTTTAAGTCTTAGTCCTTGACCTCATGTAAGCTCAAGAGAAACATAATTAATGTTACATAAGTCTTTTTCAATCTTTAGCTTTTCTTACAATGATGTCAAAGATAGTTTTCATTAATTTCTCTCATTTTTCAAAGCTTGCTAGTAACCATGAATTAGCATATTGAGCTTTGATGCTTTTCAACATTGTGGGTTGTAGTATTAGACCTGGAGGTCTGAATAAAACATGAAATAATAAGAATTTGTCTTGCTGAGTAGAGTGATCCAGAAGCATAACACTTTGGAGTGCCAAATTTTATGTTCTTCAGATACAACTAAGCACAAAAGCTATTGAAATCTCTTCCCAAAGAAACTTTGTAATATCTTGGGGCCTATACTAAACTTGTGTTATGACATTTTTAATCAAAAGAAAACTAGCAAGAGAGAGTTGGTAATAGCTGCTATTATGGTCCTGATCCCAAACGAACTTCCCTCATATTAAGACACATTTCTAGGATGCTTTAAAAAGTGTTTCAGATTTTAGTATTCATATTTTACCTCTTTTTGTTAGAGAAAAGGAAAAGAAGTAGCAATAATCATTTGTTGCATTCCAATAACCAACTATTTATTTCATATGTAGACTGTACTGTTGTTTAAGATCAGTTGATGGGACTGAAGAGTCATGTACTGTAAATTGTACTTTGTCTTCTTTACTTGATCAACACATGCAACCTCTGTATAGCACATATAAGTTGCTTAGTTATATTTTATAATTTTTAAGATTACATGTCACACAGCTTTTTTTAATAATTACTTTTAGTAGTTTTTAAAATTATCAATGGTATTAAACAATACAAGTTTTTTAGTTTAAACTTTGCATTTTAGTTGGCAAAGAAATGAAAAATGCAATGCTGCAGAAGGTGTAATTTGTCTAGATGAACCACTTTTAATTTTTGACAACAAAATCACACAAGCTCTATCCTGTCTGCTTGTCCACTCATCAAAAAAAAAAAACAAAAACAAACCTATCCTTTGAATAAACATATAAGCTTCATTTTAATTATGGGAATAAATCTTTGTTTTGCCTGCCTCTTTTTTTTTCATTGTGTGCACATAAAAAGCTGAAAATAGTCTAGTTTTTCCTTAAAGTCTTCTGTAAAGATCATTTATAGTTTATGAAATGTTACAAGAATAGCAAAACAATGAAAAGTGTGATTTTCTTCCTAAAGGTTTACTACTCAGACAATGATTTATGGATATCATTATTCCTTTAGAGATGTTGGCATTTTATACAATGCCAGTGCTTCAAACACAACCTCCGTCTTTTACCTTCAAGTGAAAAGTAGAAGTGGAAAAGCTAATGGGTGACAGGGTTTCAAATTTCAAAGATGTTGCCTTTTCTCCAGTAGGTAACTGAAGGTCTAGAATAGAGCTTGTATGCAAATAAAGTTTAAGATCAACTCCTTCTTATGATAATGGTGCTACAAGGTGACAGATTGAAAGATGTACTGGTAAGGTACATCTCTTCCTAAGGCACTCTCTTCCCAAGAGCTAAGAGAGTGAAGCTTTTGAAAAGTGATATATTGTTTTAGGGCACTCCACCAACATTTGTTTGTGTGATTTTGGGGTTTTTTTAAAGGAAAAACATTAGCTTAGTATTCAAAAAGAAATGTGAATATTTAATGTTCAGAGAACATTTAATCTGGGAAATTTTGATAAATATTATTTGTCTTTTAATTAAAGGTGTTATTATTTGTACTATGCAATGATTTTCATTTGGTAGGGGGTTTTCTGACCCTTTTCTAATTACTGCTTTTCCTTTTGATTTCTTTCCAAGATTTCAAAAGCTCAAGTAGGATAGGAGGAGAGTTTTCTGCCTTCCATTACCGAGGAAAATCTCTGGATTCCTATAGAATACAAATTACCTTAACTTTTTCAGGTAGTTGTCTGTTTTCAATCTGTGTCAGAGCATGTACTGTTCATCTGTCCTCTCATCTATGGATAGCAAAAAAACCCAAAGAGCTCAGACTACTACTGGGAAAGTATTCAACATATTGTTGGAGAGCAGAAATAAATTATAAGATACATTAAAATATTCTTTTAAAATAGTTCTGATAAGATTAGAAAGATGCTAGTTCTCAAGGGACCCTCAAAAATTATTATGAATCAGTTTGCATATCCCAAATTGCTCCAAATGATCCTAAATCATCAGTAAAATAGGGACTCATTGAAAATGAATGAAACTTGGCAGGTCTATGAACATCATTTTTCGAGCTTCTTGACAGTATTTTTAATATGTCCAATCATAATTCATCATGTAAAACATACATTTTATGCTTCTGGAGTAAATTCATCCAGGCATTTTAGAAGGAAAGAGATGAAAATGACATCTTCCTATTACTGAAGACAGATATGCACTGTGTACAAGAAAGCCTGAAAGTCAATGAGAGTGGAAGTGTGTCTCCCGGGTGAACAAGCAGAAACTGAAGTAGATGTCTTATGTCTAGATGCTGTTCTGAAGCTACTTTATGAGAAGGACCTGTCAGCAGTAACAGATTTCTTTGTGTATAGCTGGCGACTTTGAAGAGCTCACCTAATTGGTACAAACAAGTTAAAACTTATTTTTTCCTTTGTCTTGTATAAAAAAAATTGGATTTGATTGTCCACATACAAAAGGAAAGAAAGAGCTTGGGATTATTGTTGCTACACCTCTAAAAAGAGTGCAAGAAAACTGTCAGCTAATATCATAGAAAATCCTTTTGTCATGTGTCATTAACTTGCAATGGCAAAAAAGTCCCTTTGTATGTATAACTTGTCATTCAATACAAAGTGACATAGAAAGGAAGAATGGGTTTTGACTCCACTTGACAGATTAATCCTCCTGTAAGGTCTTTGAGCCATGTTTTTCTCCATAAACCACAGTCCCATGCTTTTGAAAAAGAATCAGTAAGCTATTTGGCAGATATGTTGAACATCAACGTTTTCTTTGATAGGGAAGTAAGGACAGAAAGGCTGCATTTGAAATGCCCACAGGAAATCATCAGGAGCTGCTGTCTTTACAGAGACAGAGTAAATTTGAAAGACTGGATTTTATACATTATTTGTGTTTTAATTCCTTCACCCAGATACTTAAAATTCGTTTGAACAGCATAAGTCCACATCAAAACCTTAAAGGTGAACAAACTCTCCGGAAAGAATACTTGTGTTATACTGGGAATTACAAGATTTGATGAGAGCATTTCTTTGGAGTTTGTCAAAAGTCCACTGTGTTCACTTCAGGTTAGTCACAGTGTGAATTTTGCTGGAGCAATCCCCTACACCCTAGATAAATCTGGCCAATGCACTTCACTCAGCAAGTCTAATCTTAATTTCACTTAGAGGCAAAAAGAAAATGTTTAAATAAAAAGAAACAAGACTCTCATCTGTTAAAAGGACATCAGATTTTGCATGGTGAGTGTAGAATTTGCTGCTATGATTTCTGACTTGACATATTTGGTCCAGTGCCTATAAGTCATCAACAAGTGGACATTGAAGATTATGTGAGTGCAACTGTGTGTGCAGACACATATGTGTCTGTGCATTTGTTCCAGTTTGGTTACATCCACAGCACAGTTTCTCACTGTGATATGAGGAAACAGAAAATCCAGCAGTACCTCGTATTTGCTATCTTATAGCAGGAAAGAAATGTCAGAACCTGCAGGTGTTGCAGTGCTTCACTGGATGTTTTATACTGGAAGCTTCCAATGGTCCTGTGGGAGATTTACATCAAATGTCCTCTCTTTTCATTGAATGCATGTGACTGAAAGAACATCAGCACAAGCCTATTTTTTTCCACTTAATAATGCATCAATCATCAGGCACTGGAATTCAAATCAAGACTTCTTCCAAAAAAAAACCCCAAAAGAAACAGCAACAGCAACAATTTTGAAAAAATGTCACACAATAATTTTGTTACAGAGGAAAGGAGAAACTTCATTTCTCTGACTAGTTTGAGGAAACTTACTAACAACCCTCATTTAATAGTATAAATGATTTTTCATAACTTGTTGGGATTTTGTGTATTCTAGTTTTTTTGAGAAAATATCTGTAATAAACAATAATGGAAATAATTAATTTTCCAAATAATACAGATCTTTGAGAGGAGTTTCTTTACAATGAAGGGATAATTGAGTCTTACAACCTAAAGGCTGAAAACTTCTCAGAATTTTATCGTGTTTTTACTGCTTACTAAACTTTTCCATAAAACATAGGGTAGGAAATATTGTTTTTCTAATATTACACATGAAAGACCATCAGCAAATTGTTTGTGTTAATGTCCTGATGAATAAGCCCAGTTAGTGTAAAATTTGCCTTTTATTATGGATATAGAGGAAATTATAAAATACTGTAGCAGATACAATAATACCTGCATGTTACATAAACAGTTTGCCAAAACCAAAAATATTTAAAATCCTGAACTGTAAATTAAATTGCAGAACATATAATTAAGTTGATGAACCCCTGCAAGACAATATTTCCTTTAATTTATCTAATATTTAAATTAATAAAGCACAAGCACATGTTTATCTCCATAAATTATATGAACATCTGTTTTGCAACAAATGACCTTGCTACAGTTTTGACTGATAACCAATGTGTATTTTAAGACAGCAAGGACAAACAAAGTGCATGAAAGAGGTTCATGATGACAATGTAATTTATAAACATGCTGCATGAGTAATGCAGAGTACATGCACACTGATGGCACAGTCATAACTGCTTATAGGAAATATTTAACAAATCATTGTCCCTTCCATGGTTTCATGCAAGTTGATTGGAAAAGTGTTGACATTGCAGATGGGCTGCTTAGGGAGGAATAAATTGAATGTGGCAGTCAAAGTCAGCCCAACTCAATAGCGAGTGAAAGTAATAATGTTCTGCAGGTTATTCACTTGCCTACACAGAGAAACTTAGCACATCACACTGAGAGCTTGATAAACTAATCCAGTCAGGACTGATATCAAAGAGATATTCTATCCATGAGTTATGACAATAGATAAAGGAATGATCTAATTCATTTCTTGTTGCTATTTGTATTTGTCTGATTTTAAGAAGACATATTGGCTATTTTTGAATGTCAACTGTTCCATATTCTGATTCTTTTCTATCATCAGTCCAGAACTGTCTAAAGGAAATATTTACCATATTCCTGTTAAGCTTATTTTAAGAAAAATGAGTAATTCGTTCAGCATTAACATGGATAATAAAATCATATTTTTCAAAATTGAAATTGTTGTCCTACCTGTGTGTCTTGCCATGAGTAGTGTTTTCTTTGTAAGCAGGATGAGTACAGGATGGAAGGTCAAAGATTTATTTAACCAGAAGTTTTTAATCCATTTTCTTCTTGTTCTCTTTTTTCAGGAAAAACAATAGAACAAACAAAACAGAAAAACATTTTGTGTTTCAGGCTGTTTTGGGGCTAAAACTGAACCTTGTGCTTATTAAGCTATAATAAAATCAGAAGGTGTGGCTTACTAAAAATACGGTTTAGGGGAATTCATACTATAGTCTGTAAGTGCATATTTGTCTATACACATATATGAAGCTTTTTGGACATCAAGATAAACATGGAGTTGTCTTTTCTGCAGTTTTCATTGTGTCCTGCAGTAAAGCATATGTGCCTGGGGTAAAGAACTGAGCCAAGATGCTAGTTCATCTCATAATTTATTTCAGTAGCCTATCATTTATAGAATTTGTGTTTAGGGGAAAATCCAGAAATTTTCAGCACTAGTAAATGTGATTTCTTTTTGCTTTTGCATTTGTGGTGTGCTGTTTTATTATTTAGCAAGCGTTCACAGTCATTATTAGAAATTGCTTAGTGGTTTTGTTCACACCAGAGAGAGGACAAAAGCTGCTGAGCTGAGGGAGTTTCTAATATCCAGCAAATCCTCTCTGAAAAACATCCCATGGACCCAACTTGTCTTTCTCCCAGTGTAATGAGCAAGAACTTATTCTCAAACACTGCATGCAAACCATTATGTAGCTGGTGAAACCTAGTCTTTTAGAATTAAATGTTTTCAATAAAGTGGTGGGAACCATGATGGATGTAGCCAGTGGTTACACATGTGCAAAACCTTTGGATTATGGATGATCAGAAATTAACTTGGAGCAGACAAAGAGAATAGATTGAAGCAAAGAGAGTAAGTACTGGAGAAAGAAAAAAGCAAACAAGGCAGCTTTTATTTTTGTATCTCTTATTCGAATAGTAATCCCTCTTTCAGAACCTAGAATCAGTAATGAGTTACTTGTTGGTTCTTGAGCTGTTTCTAGAAAGACAAGAATGATGTTTTACTTTAGACTAATTAGTACAGAGGGCTAAGATCACCCTGAATAATCTAGTGAAAAGCTTTTATCTTTGTTGTTTCTTTTATTTTGTTATGTCTAATGACACTGTTGTGCATAGAGAGTTTCTTGACAAAAATAAATTATCACATATTATGGTGAGAAGAGGGGGAAATGTTGTTTCTGCTTTACTTGCAATAATTTTTAAAAATTACTTACCATAACTAAAAATGTGTTTAGGATTAATATATTTATAAATATTTGTACTAAAAATCAGGAAGGAGACCCATATATTAGAACCTCATAATAAGGAATGACAGTACACAGAACTCTGAGGGACATGATCAGTCTAATCTAGCAAGCACAAAGTAAATATTTCTTCTGCCCCTGCATTATCCACATTATTTTCCGATGTCTACAGTTGACCCATGAAATTAAGCATGGGTTAGGGTTCTCTTTCCACAAAGTAATGAGCATAATTTATAAACAGTGTTTTGTAACTGGTACCTGGCTTTGGTGATGTTCTGCTGTGAATATTGACCAAATACTTTCAAATAAAATAAAATTTTGATGAGTACATTAGAATAAGTTTTGAGGTGGGCTTCATAGTGGTCTTCCTTCTCCAAGAAAAATCACACCACTTTCAAAGTGTCTTTGCAGTAACTCTTCACGAAGTCTCTAAAAGGAGAGAGAAAACAATCACATAAATATAAAAAAATATTTTCAGATCACCTTAACTTTCTGATCATTGTGTCTGCTCCAGAAAATCTCTTTCTCTAAATGAGACTGCAAAGTCATCTACATATTTGTGGAAACATAGACTATGCTTATATATGTGGTGAAAGCACCATAAATCATGGTGATAGCAGGCTTCCAACACAATACAAGTAGACACTAAAGGCATCAGAAATCATGTGACATATAAGCAAATATGCCATCATTGTTTCAATTCCAAACTCTATCAAAATGTTTAATGCTGAATAAAAAAGTCAATGTAAACCTCTTTTTCATATATCAAACTTTTAGTTGTAACGGAGAAAAGAAATATCTAGTAACTTGTCTTGAAGAATTTCAAAGTTGTCCATTTTCTTCCTCCCATCTTCCCTTTCTTCCCTTCTTCATGAATAAAAAAAAAAGTTGCTTATTAATTAAAACTATTCTCACCATCATAGGAATGACTGGAGAACAGGAAAAATGATGAAGTAGTATTAATGCTCATTTAAGATAAGTTTCAAAGATGTCCTCAGTAGTAAAAGATGAAATGACTCAGGTATTTTCAAAAAATGTCATGGCATTGATGTCTTATTTAGTGTCTTATGTTTTTCTTGTGTCTTATCCCTTCTCATGTTTCATTCAAATGTTATCTTTTTCCTACTTTCATCCTGAAGGACTCTTAAAAACTATTATTTCTCAGCCATAGATCTATATGTATTTATACATATATGTATAAATACATGTATGTATTTATGTATATGAAATTAATGGTAATAAATTATGTATGCTCTACTAGAATATGCATATTAATTATTTGTGTGTCTGTACATAGTTGCCTACACTAAAGTTCTTAAATTTAAATAGGCTCTATAAAAATTAAAATTTTCTAGAAGGAAACAGAGCAAGTTTCCAGCACTGGAATGAGCATATATTATCACAGCGAGCAATTAACCTCCTTCTTCTGTTGTTGGTCTGGAGGCTATATTTCCCATGCTGCCAAGACTCTTCCCCAGAAATTTCTTGCAGCTACTATTTTACCACATGCTAGAGTAATTAAGCATATGATACCTGCTGGCTTTACAGATGCTATCACATGGCTGATAAAATTTTACTGTCAAAAAAAAAAAAAAGATGTGTAATATACAAGCAGGTGTTTATTTCATATAAGCATGGGGTTTTTCTCTTAAAAAATTTGTGAGGGATTTAGGAACTTTGTTTAAACCGTGTCATGGGAAAATTAAAAGAATAAAATAATTCATTGAAAACTGTCATATAATGAGGTAAAAACCATGTGTCATTTTTCCCCTCTCTCTCTTCCTAATCAGCAGTAACAAATTCATTTATCACATTTTAAGGAAAAGTAGGCACTTGTTGAAAGGCTGGAAAAAATTTATACCATATAGCAAGGAAATTAATTCTCCATTTTTTACACATGAATTATTTTAGTATCTCTTGAAAAAATAACTAGATTTAATAGAGAAAAAAATGGAAGAAAAGCCTTTTCCTTACTGTATAAAATTACTACAAGCATCACCAACACTGCTTTTTTTTTGCCATGGCATGGTTGGTTCTTCTAGTTTTCCAATATATTTTTTAACAGAATTTATATAAAATAATCATAGTAAGATATATAAAATTTAGTAAATATAAAGGAAATTTTCAGTTGATGCTGAAATACTGATTTTTTAGTATTGCTAGCTCAAACAAAACCAGTAAGAGAGGAAGTCTTTCTCCAAATGCAGTCTCTTATGAACTTTTTAGCCTTATGGTTCCTATTATTATTCTCACAGGTACACTATTTTTGACTATTTTTGTGTTTATTCTGTTATTTTGTAGAGGTTTTCCTTTTTTAAGGAGAACTCATCAAGATTATGCCTTAACTGTTTTAATAAAGGATTATCCTATTGCTTTTCAATTAAACACATAAAACAATTCATAGGCAGAGACATTTTGCAGACTTCCTTACAAGAGTGGCTAAAACTATACAAAGATGATTCTAATTTTGAAGAAAAAAAAAAAAAAAAGGCGAAAAAAAATTTTGAGTAGATTATTGTGAATGAAGCTTCAGAAATCAGGCTGAACTTACAATATGGAAAATTACATGAAAGTAAGGCCTGCTCCGAGTCCCAGAATAAAGCTTAACAAAACGTTTTCTTTTCTGTTCTAAAGAATTTTTACCTTTTCTGGGATCAACCATTACAGAAGATTTTGCCATCTGAAGAGAATAAATAAAAAATACACTGATATCTTACCTGGAAAAAAAAGAACTATTTTAAAGAAATTTTATTCTTTTCTCCTTCAAAGACTGCATCTTTAAATAAAATACTTCTTAAGTTTTCAGTTTCAATCAAAGAACCTTATTTTACTTTCCAGTGCAGAATAACTATTGATTTTAGTTGGTGGCTTTTCAGAAATATTTCCTTTATTCTAAGGCTGTTTGACAGTGTAATGTTGGAAGTTCCACAAGAACCTGCATGTTCATCCCCACTGTCCTGGGTTGGTGCTGACCTGTATACCCATTTGTCCATTTAGCTCAGAAATAAGTTTTGCACCTTTAAAACTGGATCTGAGAATGAAGGAGAAGCAGTTGAATGTCTGAGGCAATTGTTTTCAAAACATAAAGATCAGAGTTTTCAGCTTCCCTCACTCACGGCCTGTGTTGTCTGCAGTGCGGACGGCGAGAGAGCTCT
>VYXF01011910.1:95895-152468 GCA_013397295.1 Polioptila caerulea
TACATTAATTTTTAAAGAAAAAGAAAAAAAAGAGTAAATTCTTTTTGGAAATATTTTTTTATTTTTTCACTTTGTTTTTCTATTAATAAATCTTAGGTTTTTCCATTCTTGCACTGCCTTTTATGCATTTTACAAAAAAGTCCACTAAAACCACAGCAAAAATGCTTTTTGAGATACATGGATTTAAATGAAAATCATGTTCATCTGTAGCAAAATAGAAATTATTTTAGTGTGTTCTAAATACATTTTTTACATCCGACATTTTTCTTACACAATCCAGAATGTGTGTTAACAATTTGCTTATACTTCTCGTTTTTGTGGTTAACATTAATTCAGTTTCATAACATTGAGAGCAGGCTCACTGTGAATCAGCAGAGCCTTCCACCTGAAGGGTTAATATTCTTTTACATTCTGTCCTAATATTAGGATATGCAAGCGTCTCTTAAGTAAAATTGAAGTATTTGTTATACAGTTTCATATGATATATTATAAATAATGATTTATTCACTGGATATCTTTATTGATTTTTGCTTTTATTTAAACTTCATTATGGTTTGTTGGGGTTTTTTTTATCATTTATTTTACTTTTGAATTTTGTTAAATTTAAAGAGTTTAAACCAGAAAAGATGAAGTGACATCTCACAACTCCAACACCCACCAAAAAAACCAAATTAGTCAAAGGAAACCATCATAATCTTTGGTGTTTTGCAAGTTGTCATTCACTTTTAGAACTGACTATAATTTCTATCACAAAGCATCATTTTAGATTGCAAAATCCTGATGCATTTTATCAATTTTTTTAATGCCTTGGTCTATTCCTGATTATCTTAATCTCCCTTAAATTAAAAATCTGCATATGTCCACTAATAACTACTATCTACTAATGCAAAGCCAACTACATGTCAGAATGATAGTTATTAAATACAGTCGTTCAAATTCAGGGAAAATACCCATCTATTTCACATGCATTGAAAGACCTTATTATTATCAAAGTGCATGATTCATCCAACATTACAATAACTATTACAGGCAACACACAGTTTGTGATTAAAAATGACAGACAGGGCAGCATATATCATTGAATATTGACTTATTGTGATTCCAAGACAGATGCGCAGAAGATTTCAAAACAATCTAATAATATTAAAGGATTTCTTTCTCCAGTGGTAAAGCCATAGGAAAGTAGAAGACAGGGAAGGTCAGCATGACATTGACAATCATTATACATGTAAGTCTGCTGAAATAAAATACATTATGATGCTGGGATTAAATGGAAACGCTTGATTTAGAAAACCTGTACAAAGGGTGAGGGGAGTGATGAGAAATCTCTGTATGACATACTTGCTTTTCATGGCAGAAATCCAGTTAAAAAAAAAAAAAAAAAAGGAAAAAAGTAGAATTTCAACATTAATAGAAAGTTTAAAAAAGAGAAGAAATAGTCAAGGATATCTGAAGTGCACCCTGTGACTCATAACTAAGAAATAAACTTATATTTGTGAGTGTTTTTATAACTTTTCAAAGTTCTGGAAGAATTAACTTTCTATTGGGAAGGGAAAAAAGTGTCCTGCTCTTAGCTGAAGTATTGCAAGAAGCTCCAATGTACACCATGATTCTATCAACAACAATGAAAATGTTTAGCTATCTCTTAGCAAGAGGAATTGTACATGTCAAGGGAACGCCATTTTTTCAAATTCTACTGAAATCAGTGTTTCTGTGATTACTTTCTGATTGGTAGGTATTTAATCAAGTGTTTGTACTATTGATCCTCTTAAAATATTTATGTGAAAGTTTTAGCAAAACTGTTTCCTTTATCAATAGTGCTTTGAGATTTTTTTTAAGTCACTATAAAAAGATATACTGGGGCCAGTGATTTTAGAACAAAATTGCCCACAGATGGTTTGTGACTTCTGAAGTCAGAATGCCAATAACTATTCAGGATGAAAGTCCTGCTGAATGGCTGTATGAGCTCTAGAAAAGGGAACAAATGAAAAATAAATGCACAGTCTGCTATGAGTGATATTGGTTGGATGTTGCCTAGAGAGCACAAACCACACCAAACATACTTCAAAAGACAGATGTAGAACTGTTGTCTTTCAAAGTACTACCAATATACTCAAGCATCTAATGGGGTAAATTACTTCAGATATTCATTATTTAAGGGTCTCTTTTCTCCTTCACTGCTCTGATGATTTTTTTTTCCTTTTCTATGTGACTGTAACTTGGAGGAAAAAAAGTAGACATTCTACCTCTACCCACATTCAATCAAGACTCAGGCATGCTTTTTGCAGGTCTGAGTTTTGTAGGCCGCCCGTTTATCATCGCTTTACATCTCTGATGATGTGCTCTTTTTCAAGAAAGATATTAGTACTCAAATTTGGGGTTTTATTCCTTCAACTGATTTTGAAATAATTTCTACTTATATGCTTCCACAGAAACAGAAGGCATTTTTTTGCATCCAGATACAGTTAAAGTGCAAAATTAATTTCTAATGGGAAAATTTCTTTTTTTTCAGTTAAGTTTTAGGAGGTTTAGGTGTGAAAAGCATTTAGCTTATCCATTTTATATGGAACAAACAGATGGATAAGAATAATATAATTTTCTAAATAAAAAGCTGTTTTTTATGCTAAACAACTTTGAGATAGTGAAATGTCAAAGTTTAATGACTCAAAACAATCATCCATTTGCAGATGTAGCACACAGCTTTGCTGGGGCCAGGTTTGCATATCCTGAGGGGGAGAAGATGAATTTTGGGTGTGTTGTGGCAAAACCTCTGCTCTATGTAAGACAGAAGGGGAGAACACCCACCACAGGAAGCTCTATATTTTGAGCCAGAAAAAGGAGAAGTCTGATAAAAAAGCAGATCCTGCAAGGTGGGAGAGTGATTTTTGTCATGCCAATGTCCTCCCCTGCCCCTTCTCTGGGGAAAGTCACATTCACAGGGGGCATTGTCACTCACACACAGGTATGAGGGTATTCATCCCTTCTGATGGAATGTAACTCACAGAACCCTGCTGAAATGAGAGGCAGCTGTCATGAATTAGAAGGAGTCATAAACCATTAGAGCTGCCCAAAGTGCCCCGACCCATTTCTGAGGCCTTCCACCAGATGACTGCCCATGAATCCACAGTGTTGCAACAGAACCACAATGTTATAAAGGCAGCAAATGCCCAGAAGAGGTACCTAGGCATTCCACCTGCATCTAAATGTGTATTAAGCCATTGAACTTTGGTTTTTGCTGGCTTACCCCCACCCCCGATGGACAAAGACTGTCACCATCGCCTCAACCAATGGATATCAATCAAGTCTCTTTACTGGATCCACAGGTGGTGATATCTTTGCACTTTTGTCCATTCTTTCCCTTTCTTTCTTTTTCTTATACATTTTCTTGAGTGTTATTTTTATGCTTTTGTATTTCTATAGCACTATAGATAATAATAACAATAAAAATGATTACATATCTGTTTTCCATCCCAACCACATTGTGTTCTATGAATATATTTATAAATCCCAATCATTCATTCTAATCTGCCCCAAGGGATCTATAAACAAGAACTTAAGTTCAGTGGAAGGTCATAACAGCAACTATATGTACTTATTTAAAGATTTCTACTAGCCTATTATTTAATCATCCACTGAAAGCTTAAGGCATTTTTTGTGAAGAATTAAGCAATTAGATTTAAGAAAAACTATATCTGCCAATTAATCTACAGTCTTTTTAGTCTCTAGAAGAACATATATTCAGAATCTGCTAGTGACATTTTCCTTTATTTTTCTGAGATTGTATGTTAAATAAAAATAAATTTGTAAATCACCAATTTTGATTAATAGGTGATTGAAGAAAATTATTAATTCTAAAGATTTTAAAAATTATAAATCATAATATCCCTCCTTATCTGCCAATAGTAGTAATGAAACAGTTAAGTCAAAAAGACTTAAAGATAATCAAAACTAAGTCAAAAAGAACACATTTTACATATTTAATATTTCCTTCCTATTTACTTGAGAACTTTCATTAGTAATATTTAATTTGCATTGAGTTTCATGTCCTGTCTTGTATTAATATGTAGGATATCAGGAGAACAATTTCCTCCTCCGGTGACTCTCAGGCACAAGTAGGACAAACATTGTGTAAATAATGCAGTTTACTTATCTAGAATCAAGCAATGGTATTTACTTGAAATTTTATTTCTTTTCTCTTTCTTGTAAACTCTGTGACATAGTAATGGAAATTATACAGATATTATTAGGCACATGCACCATCATATAGGTGCTTTGTAAAGATTATGTTGTAGGGATTTTTTTTTGTCCTTGCTAGGGATTTATCTTGTTTTTCAAGATCTAGAATTATCACAACAAAAGAGAGTGGCCACAGATAACGAATGTACTTTAACTTGAATTCCTGTGGACTTTCTTTTGGTTGTCTAGGTGGTACAAACTGTGACTTGAGTGTTAAAATTACAGCTTGCTTGCTAAAAAATTAAAGATGTTGAGTTTGGGCTCCTACTGTGGTTAGTAGGTATAATACAATCTAAAATATGATACTATTTTCTGAAATTAGGCTATAAACATCATGGATTTTAACTGAATCAAAATCACTAGTTAACTTGAACTTCTAGAATAATACATTTATTGCACCTTTAAGTACAAATTACTTAATGATTTTTCTCTTCCACAGGAGTTCATCTGCAAAACTTTTAAGATATTACTTACTTAGGCTTCTTTATTTAAAATCACCTACAATTTAATGGCTTTAATGTCTCTCATATGGCAGAGCTGAAAATGACAGCTTTCTCTAAGGACAATGTTAATTCAATATGACAGCACTATCCAAAAGCAAACTAAGCTGACATAGTGATTATCAGCGGAAAGATCACAGGGTCAGCTTGTTGACTGTCTTGTTCCAGCAAACAAGGAAAGAAATAAGCATGAAAATGCATCAAATCTGCTATAATCATCAGTTTGAGGTGCAAAAAGGAATAAGAAGTGGCTGGACATGGAGGCATCCATAATTTGCATTGTCAGTGTGAAGCAGAATTGTCAAGACAAACTTGGCACTAACTACAGCCAGAAATAGCCTGAGCCATTGCCCCCACAGAGCTGTAACTCTGGTGGCAGACAGCATAACCCTAGGCAAGTCTGCCTCCTCTGCTGCTGGGAGGAAAGTTTTGATCGGTTGCCAGCCAGGACTGAGTCATCGAGAGAAATGCGAAGATATCTATTGCAAGACATTCGTGTGTAGCTTGGTTTGGTACCTCTGGATCTCAACAAAACTCTTTGCAAAAATCTTGGCGTTTACACAAGAATGTTAAGAATATTGTTGGGACTGGTCAGAAAAAAAAAATCCCAGAAAATAAATATATCATAGGTATTCAACAGAAAACTGTTGTTCAACTTCGATTCATTGATTGTGCTATTATTAGCTATATGATATTTAATATAATTTAATAGATTAACTAAAAATGCAGTGGTATTCAATGTGATTATGTTATCCCATAGTTACAAATCAAAGTCAAGTTTATTGAGAAAAAATATGGTACTCCATAATTTTTTCAGCATTTTTGTTTACAATATTTGTTCTTAAAGATAAAGCAAAAGTTCTTATCAGGAAAGCAAAAAGAAGACACTATGCAGTTTTTTATCTTGAAAGTGATGCCACCAGCATCCTGACATTTTCCAAATATTCAATTCCAAATATAATCCAATGATTCTTGTGATCACAGCTCCATATACCACACTGAGCAATAGCCAGTAGTAAGTAGTTTGGGAGTACTTGGATAATTTTGTCTGTATGCACATCTATACTATGTGGTAGACTACATCTGAGATTTGTAACTTATCATCAGTTGTGTTAATTATGCCCATATTGTACAGAAAAGCCTTGATGCAATCTTAAGATTAATAGATTAAAAAATTAATAAATAGCCCTGGAAGTCTAAAATTTGAATATTCCTTGAAAAAGAGCTAAAAATTGCTGTAAATATAACTTTTATGAACATTTAGCTGATCTTCAAAGAAAACTTATTTACCAAGACAAAGATTTATTTTTTTTTTTTTTAATACATTAGGAATTAAAATTAAGCTCTAGGCACTATTATAGCTATAAGGACATAACAACAGAAAAACAACCAGTGGATAATATTGAATGTTGATATTGGCGCAGGACATAAAGATTGAAAAATGAAAGATATGTGTGTTGGAAAAGAATATATACAGAGCGAGAGATACCATTTTTTATGTGGGTAAATTTTATTTCTGCTTTTTAATGAAAGTATTATTATTAATAAAAGGAAGTGTTGTCTTTTTTTTTTTTTTTTAATTCAGTAAGCTGGCATTCCCATGATAAGAAACGATTTATTTTTCTTCTGCATTAGGTAGTTATCTGGTTATCTCTCTATTTGTTGAGAAAATGTAGGGTCTAGAATAATTTTAACTCTATCATAAAACAGTATAAACTAGAAGTTGAAAAGAAGAATGGAGTCAACAAAAAATTTTCTAGTTAGCAAGTACTGTGAAATTTAAAAATGCCTTACCAATGAGAGACAAAAATGCTGAAGTAGCCCTATAAGGAGAAAAAAGATTGTCTCATTCATTCTCTAATAGTAATGGAGGAGTGAAAATCCCCCACATCTACTCAGGGCTAGATTTGATGAGGACAGTGAAATGATCCAAAAAATGCTATGGACACAATTTTTTACTTACATTCTGTCATTTCTCACATCTGTTACATCTTTTCCTATTCCTACAATCATTCATGAACATATACTTTCCCTCTTTTTCATCCTAATCCCTCAGCAATTCCAAACAGAATATATTCAGGAATCTCATAATCTGTTATGCATACAAATGCAGTAATGCTGTGATTGTGTTGCTAAGAGTGGTAGCACTTTTCTGAGCTGTCTGTGGACCAACTCTTGCACAAATTCAACTTGTAGCTTTCTCGCAAGTTTAGTGTCCACATGCTATGTCAGGATTTCTTAGCTGTACCCTAGAGTTACTGCACAAGACAGAATTTTACTGAATTCTGAATTTTTATTTGTTCAGAGGACATTCTGAAAAGGTTTTAAAGAAGATGATTAGACTTGTTGTGAGGGTTGCATGTAGTCCAACACAGTGAGTATTGAGGAGAGTGAACAGATGTTAGACAACTTTCATTGCACCTGAAAAGAATTTCCATTACCGTGATGCTTGGTTTCATTAAATGAATTAAAGGGAGCATAAAAATAAGCTAAGCTACACTCTATGAGACATTGAAGCATTGTGTCCACCTGGTAGTAGGTAGAACAGTTGATTTATGTTGGGGCTTGCTATCAGTAACAAATGTATTAGCATTAAAATCTCGGCTTTCAAATGCCAGGCACATCCCCAGGAAATAATTCGCAGGCAGAGAGAACTGTAGTGATTTTATTTTAGAGAGAGAAAAAAGCAGTTAACAACAAGAAAAAAAATCATATTTAAAGTCAGAAATCATAATTTCTCACTGTTCTTAGGAGCTAGTAGTAACAGCCACAGACAGCTGAATATGATCTCAGAACTAAGATGATCCCAACATTATCAGAGAAAGAGATCACAGTGCATTCAGAGGAAGAGCATGAGAATGTCAGAGATTCTTTGTATGCCCGCCAAACTGCTTACATTGGAAGGCCCTAGGACTTCCAATGTAAGCAGTTTCTTACAGAACAGATGTACTACAGGACTATATATATATAATTTTGTTTTCCTTCTAAATCCAGTGAACTCTAAGTCTTTGTATCAACATTCTTAGTCAGATATAATCTGATGGATTTTAGTTGCTGCCTTATTCTGCTTGGGCCTTTTCACTCATGCTGTGCAATTTGCTGAATGCTCTCCAGGATCTTAGGACTTGCAGACTACATTCTTTTATAGCTTGGGCCTTTTCACTCATGCTGTGCAATTTGCTGAATGCTCTCCAGGATCTTAGGACTTGCAGACTACATACTTTTATAGCTCAGGTCATCAAGTAAAATCTCTTTCCATTTGTATTTGTCATGAACTTGTGCAATGAAAACCTGTTCCATAAAGATAATACACTTCCTTTCTTTAAAAACATGGATGTCATAGTATTTCACATGTCATTTTGTCTCTACAGATAAATTACTCAGTTTAAAATAAATGTAAACTTATTTTCTACTTGAGTTTGCCTAGTTTTATCTTCCAGTTGTTGCTCCTTGCTCTGACCTATTTTCTAAAGAGCTTTTTTTCTGTTATTGAAGCGATGATGAAGTCACCTTTCATGCTTCTTTTTCTTCTTCTTCGTCTTCTTCTTCTTCTTCTTCTTCTTCTTCTTCTTCTTCTTCTTCTTGTCTTTGTCCTCTTCTTCATATTCTAAATCCACTGAGCACTCATGAATAGAAAAAAAAGTACCCTTAAAGCAGATATTCAAGCTTGTATTTTTCAAGTTTGATGTTAGTGATAATCTAAAACTGCTTCTTCTAATGGGAAATGTCAAACTGCCTTATCAGCTCTACTTATGATTTTACAGAGGGCAAAGTACAATTGACATCCACTAGAAATCACTTTTCTGTACATGATCACAAGTAAATTGGTTTAATACTGAAATTTAACACTGGGAATTTAATTTCCTGACATTCGTGTATTTAATTTCCTAAACTATTATGGCTGCTTATACACTAATTTTGTATATGCCTTTTCATCCTAGAACCAAAGAATAAATTTTATAACAAAACAAACTTATGAATGCTGGAGTGGCTATATATATATATACATATAGTGTCCATTTAAATGGTTCTTAATAAAATGAGAGGAGGACTGTAATTCTTATCATAGACCCAGTGATGCTGCAATACAGTGTTTTTATAATGGAAGCGTCTGAATGCCTGAGGTGTATTCAAATAACTTAGTGATAAAAATAAGGCATTTTGCAGATGTTACTGCAATCACTGCCTAAATAATGGTAGGGA
The DNA here is from genome assembly GCA_013397295.1 of Polioptila caerulea. Taxonomy (NCBI): domain Eukaryota; kingdom Metazoa; phylum Chordata; class Aves; order Passeriformes; family Certhiidae; genus Polioptila; species Polioptila caerulea. Next base: position 104,835 of record VYXF01011910.1, read on the forward strand.
AGGAATTGCATCATGTGGTCAGGTGAATGCTTTGCAGTATTTCTAGAGGTAAATCAGAAATGTTTAGGGACCCTGATCTTATAACTTCAAACTTCCATTTCCTACCAGAGAGGAGGATATGAATGTCAGCATCAACGCTAATTTAATACCTTGTGCTGCAATTATTTATAGATATATTGCACTCTTTTGATCTAAAATAAAAGTAAATGTGTTCAAAGGTAATTATCATACCTCAACATTACAGCAAAAACCCCAGTGTATTCTTCATCCATGTCATTAAGTAATGATTACTCCTCATCTCAAACTGAATGTTGTTTTCATATTATTTTGTTTTGAGTTTTTGTATTTGTACCTATGCAAGAATATCTTGCACAACTGCTAAGTCCAATACACGTTTTTCAAGAAAATGAGACAAAACTTATACAAAAAGAAAATGCTATTTGTTACTGTTATGAGCCACAAAATGAATGTGTTGATTGAGTAGATCTTAGAAATATTTAAAATTATACCTAGAGGCAGAGAGCAGCCTACCTATGTGCTGCAGCTAATTCACTTGGCTCATTTTACAATTCTGCAATGCTCTGGGGAGAATATGTCTTTCAGAATGGTCTTGCAGTTATTTAATTGGGACAGGCAGATTCCAACTTCTCGCAATGGGAACTGATTATGGTATTATCTCAGTGGATATTGATATGGCTCAGCCCCAGCCAGCGACTAAGTTTTACGTAGCTACTTGCTTACTCCCCCTCAGTGATATGGGGGAAAGAATTGGACAGGTAAAAATGAGAAAATTCTTGGCTTGAGATAAAGATGGTTTAAGAGGTAAAGTGAAAGCCACAAAAACAACCAAATCAAAACAAGGAATTAGTTTAACACCCTGGGCAGCCAGGGGTTCAGCCATCCCCAGGACAGCATAGATCCACTATGTTTAAGGTTTATTTGGGAAGACAAATGCTGTCACTTTAAAAATCCCCTCTTCCCTTGGCTCCCCGCAGCTTTATACACTGAGTATGACACCATTTGGTATAGAATATCCCTTGGGTCAGCTGGGGTCAGATGTCCAGGCTGTGTCCCCTCCTAACTCCTTGTGCACCCCCAGCCTTCTTGCTGGTGGGGTGAGAAGCAGAAATGGTCTTTGCTCTGTGTAAGCCCTGCTCAGCGGCAACTGAACCATCCGTCTGTTATCAACATTGGCCTCATCCTAAAATCCAAACCCAAGGCTACTAAATCCAAAACTGACTCTGTGTGAGCAGGACTATTTTACAGTAGCATTGGAAGCGGGTCTGATTGCAGTAATCTTACTTTGATGTAAAATTGAGTAGCTATAAATAATGCTAATTTTGAAGGTGGTATTTCAAACCATAATATTGGCAGGACAAGTCCTTATGATTCTCACTGCAAAAAGTTTATGTTTAATCCTTTTAAGTCTTAAATAGTTGTTTGGGTTTTTTTTAATATGACTATCAATTAGGAAACATGGGTTAATGTTTATAGTTGTGTTTCTTATTAAACATCCCCAAACTAATATAGACTAATATAAAATTATGTCTAAAGTCAGAGTTTCCATTTAAAACTGCATGACTTGCCAAGTGATCTTGCAAGGACAAGCCAGATTTCATGACAAGGGGATACTCTCTTATTTGCCGTTTTAGGGTTTCAATTATGTTTTGTTTCAAAGTGCCTTCATACCATGTCAGAATTCAGAATAAGAATCACTAAACATACATTTTCAGGTAGGTGATTCAAATATTTTGTTCTGGACAATGCTGTAGCTCAATTTTTGCAGTACTCCAGCCCTTAAAGCCATAGAACATTTCCCAGGGAATTGTATGGAATGTTGCTCTTCACTGAGAAATTCTCCATGTGAAAGGGCTGATTATGCTGAGAATTATTCTGCCCAGTATCTTTTGATTATATTTAGAAAACAAGTCAGTCCATTTTTTCTGATCTTTGTTGTTTGTTTTTAATTTTTTTTTTTGGCTGCTCATGTTAACTTTCATGGAACAGGGCTTTTTGCAATACCCATTTAGCTGATTTAAAACATACTGCAGTTTTTCTTCATTGCATCTTCTTCTGGTTTGTGACTGTAGTGAAACCTGTATTTCTTAAAAGGGCTTTGTATAAACCTTCCTTAAACTGCCTGGCTTATGGATTTCCTTTTGCTATCATCAATGCAGGAGGCAGCAGGCTATTAAGTTTTGCTCTGCTTGTGCCCTCTGATTGATATGATTGTGTTGGGTTTAAAATTCCATCCTGTCAAGTCTTGTAATGCTTGTTGCTGCCAGACAGTTCCTTGTGTGGAGTCTAGATAAGATATATTCCAGTTTCATTTTTTTTTACCACTGAAAATATTAAGTAAAAAAAAAAAAAAAAGGTGATTTAGAGTAAAACTCTGAAGGTGAAATCCTATTGAGATCAACATGAATCCCAATTTCAATGACACCTAAGAATTTTATTCTGGTAATTGATATGTTCAGTAATATTTCAAGATATTTCCCCTCTTCATATTCTACTCAATTATTCTTTTTAATTTGCATTGGTTTTAAATCTTTTTTTTTTTTGCTATGTAGCTGTGAAATTATTTACTGAGAAGCCTGTCTATACATGATTGCTTATACATAATTTACATAACTAAACCTCTATGCCAGGCATATAGAAGTGACTGTAACTTCTTGTTGAAGTGCAGTAGGTCTTCCACCTTCGGGTTCATTTATATGAATTATGATTTGTACTTTGGTAAACTTTCCTTTAATTAGTGTATACAGGACTTGAAAAAATTTAGTCTTTATTTAAAAGGAAAAAAAAAAAAGAAATTTCATAGCCACCAGCATAAGCACATTTCTGAATCAGAGAATGGAAGCAGCACCTAAATTCCAATTCAGATGACAGTTATTAGCAGACTAGGTAGAAGGATCTGTTCATCTCATCAGGTAATTCTTAGTTGTAGAGAGGGGGTTTTGTGGAAAAGATATTAAAAGTATATTATACATCATATCTATTTTCTCTTTCTTCATCAAAAAAAGTGTTAGTCTCCCTTAAGGTAAAATAATTGAAGGATGCTTGGAGAAATAATTGAGTTGCTAAAAATCCTTCATTAGTGAAAGGATTGTAACTCCTGTTCTACTTGTAAAGGTCAGAGCAAGTGTTAAGAGCTCTAAACCCTCTCATTTTAGAAGAAAAATATTCCAGATTCCACAAGGAAAATTCCTAGAATGTAATGGCCATGTGAATAGTCCAGATGCACTAATGGCATCACTTTAAAATTGCTCATAGACATGTCCAAAAGATGCATACAACTGAAAACTTTTTAAACTTTCAGTCTCCAATACCTTTGGAAGAAGGGAGAAGACAGTATAGCATCTCAATAAGACAGTGACACTTCTTCTTCACATTCCTGTTGTTATGATTGCCTCTTAAAATTCTCAGTACTAGGTTTCTGTAGAAATAATTTCCAACAGATTTGCAAAAGCCTGCAACAAATCATTTACTTCACTTTGTACTGCTAACAACCTCATGGCATTGAACTGCATATTCCATTTAAAAACAAAACCAAAACCAAAACAAAAACCCCACAAGATAAAACATAAAACTCTTGCTTTCTGCATTTGTTCCAACTGAAATGAATTTTAGAATGTAGGCCATATGCAGCTGAATATTCCAATTCAGAGTCTGAAGTAATCTCTCCTGATGAATAGCAAATAATTCTAGCTAGGCTGCAAAAAAAATGAAGGATCAGATCAAGTTTTAAGAATATCATATGCATATAAAATTGAATAGAGGTATATATATATATGTACATTCAAGGGCAGAACATGATGGTTTTAGAAAGTCAAGCTGCATTAAGGAGGCTCTGCTGAATAATTTATAAATCCAAGGTATAGAAGACAGACTCAGTCACAGAAATCAGAAAAAAAGCTAACTAGAGTGAGGTGATATAACATTGTATGAAGCCACAGTGGAACCCCATGGGTTATTGACTACATTTCAGAGCTTTTCTCCTGCAGCTAGATTAGCAACACCATGAACACACAGATTATGCCATTTCAATATCCATAGACTTTTCATAGTTCTTTTTATACACTATGAGGTTTTGTGAAGTCATTGAGTTAGATGGTACAAATGAACTATAAGACCTTTCAGACCTCTACCTCATAGAATATTTTAGTGATACTATGGCTAAGCCTGCTTTTCTCTCCCTTTAAAATTGAATGGTCAAACATAAAAAAGAAAAGGAGAAAGGAAAATATTTTTAAGCTTCATAATTTGGTGGTGCTAAGCTCATTATAAAAGAAGGATTTCTTAGAGAAATAAAGAACATACACTAGAAAGACCCATTATGCAACTGTCCAGACACTGAAAGGAAATGGGTGTAAGAAAATAATACTAAATAAGCCACACAGCAATTTTTTTTCCTTGCTTTGGTTTGCCATGTCAATTTTTTTAGTTTAAGTCTGCTAAAGGGAATTCTGCAAGGAAGATAATTATTATTTTGATGTGTTAATGAACACTTTTATTGTTTTGATCTTTTAGAGTAGATACTCATAAATAAAAAATTTCTTCCCCCTTCTCTGCTCCGGCAAGAATATTTTTTAGGCAAAGATAAGATAATTTGTTGTCTTAATAAAATTTCTTTGGGGTTATTACCATTTATCTCATGGTAATGAACTCATGGACTGTTAATATAGTCAGACAGTCTCAGCCAAACAGTTGCTTAAAAGTGTGCCGAAAGCAAAGGATATCGTACTGTCTGAAACACCAGGAAGAGACTGCAAAGTTTCTATCTGTTCTTTTTCATTTTTATTCAACAACTCATAATGCAGCATATTTGCAAAATATTTACTGTACTTACTTATAAATTAATGGCAATGAAAGGGATTTGCACCTTCCATAATTCTCACCTCCTTCTCCTTTCCGTACTGTCAACACACTCTTCATTCTTCACAGTGGAAATGTGCATAAACCCCTGTCTGCCATTGGAACAGCTCTACAGTGGCTTTAATTGCGCTAATGAGTTTGGCACCTATGAGATACTGGGCTTGCTAAATGAACTGGGATAATTCCTTGCTGCTTAAGAAACTCTATTCCTCTACCGGTTCTTATTTTGTAACGTGAAGGAAAACTCAGTCTTCAGATTTAAACTAATGCTCTATCAGTCCTTAACTAGTCTGCCATGGTAGGACAAGCGGAGAGAGGGAAATTTTTTGCTTATTGTCTCCCTGTTTTATCTAACAGTCTGTTATGAAGGCATAGAGGCTTGGAAATACTAGAGTCTGCTTTCCACTTAAAGCGGATTGTGAAGGAGAAGTCTGAATTTCAAGTGTAAAAGAACTCTTACAGATATTTTTTGCTGTAAAGAGAGTGTTGAGAATCATGATCCACTTTACCATGCTTGGATTTTTGTTGCAGTGTAGTTTTGTTTACTTTCCTACCACTATGACCACCACAACAAAGTATCACTATTTTTTTTTTTTTCTTTCTTTCTTTTTACTTTTTTTTTAAATGAAAAGCTGCATATTTGTCTGAAGGTGTCAGTTTAAAAACACACATTAGTCTAAATTTTTTCTTTGAATGGTAGTAATCTAGTGAGAGAAAACTGAACATATAAACATGTATGAAAGCACCTGTTTTATGTTATTTTCTTCAGTACAAAATAAACCCTGTAATGTTTGAAAATCGTGGAGATCAAATGTGATTTCTTCAGAAAATGGTCATCCATACCAGATAGTGACTAAAACAAACAAACAAAAAACAACCCAAACGAACAATAAAAAAACCAAAAAACCCGAAACCAAACAAAGAAAACTGTACTAGATTTTTAGAGCAGAGATGAAATTTGAGAAAAGAAACAGCTGAAAATGTGAATAAAGTTCCTTGCAATAGTTTGAGATGCAGAGTGTCTGTATCTGATACAGGAAAGAAAGTTATCTCTAAGGTTGAAGTGTAACTAATTTGTTTTACAACTACCTTTGCTGTTCATTCATTGTTGTTAACATGAATCTTCAATGAAATTTTTCATTGGCCAGTCTTTAGTAGTAAACTGATTTAAAAGTAACTGATTTAGTAGTAAACTGTTTTAAAAGCATAGACAAAAGAATTTTTCAGATCAGGGCAGAATTCTCCTTTGCAGTGAGAGTAGTAAAAGTAATCTGTTCAGCCTACAACTTGTCGGTACCATAATCCATCATTTGCTCTTACAGTACCATCCAGGTCTCTTGAAGAGTCACTCTTGTTAATAAGATATGCATTCACAGTTAAGAAAAATAAAAAATTGCCAAACTACATCAAGGACACTGGGGAAAATGAATTGCAGGAACAAGTAACCAAGACTAGATCACACACATACCTACGTACATACACACACATACATATATATATATATATATAAATGTTTAAGGACAAAACAACTTTTTCCATTCTCAGTAAAACATAACCCCTTCAACATGATCTGGATACTGGATACTTGCAGGTGACTGCTACAGCAATCAAGCTGTAATTTTCTTACCCACTATGAGCTGTCTGCGTTAGAGTCATGTTTACAGGCTTTGTTAGCCGAAAAATTATTTTATTCTTTACTGCAAAAAGGAAAAAAAAAGACAGTGTGCTCTGCCCTCCCATCATATAGAAACCCAGAACACTAGGTGTAGCTGAATTATATCAAGGAAGAAAGGTGTTCAACTCCTCTAGGGCAGAGAATAGAACTGAACATCAAGGAGAGCTCTGAATGGAGCTGGTGAACGAACAGAACAAAAAACTCTTTTTTTTTGAAAGAAAGTGGTGATTGCTGCAACATTTTACAAAGGCATGATTTGAGATTGTATAGCAGAGCATGGCTCTGCAAGCAAACAGACACATAGAAAGGGTTATCCCATAGGCTTTTAAAAAAGTGGCAATGTCAAATCTTTTTCAAACAGAATGAGGAATGTCTGGGGTATTTTATGTGAAAAATATATGATGCCTGTTAGCTTTGTGAATTCAATAGATGAATTTCAAAAATAACCATTTTGAGTTTAGGTGATGGATTAATAACTTTTACATACAAGGTTTTAAGAATCAAGAATTTCACTGGAGATGACAAACAAAAAATCATTGTCACACTATTTTATCAGAGGCTGCAGAATATGTCCTGAAGGCTTTTATTTGTGGGAGTTTTTTGACACAAGTCTTCTTCTGTTTTTAAGAAGTAAGAGCTCATTATCTGAAAGAAAAAGCTTTCCAGATTTTAAAATTTTCCACATTTTTTTTCTGCTCATGAAAGAAGGACTCAAGGATTAGTTAACATAAGACAAATATTCTTTTCAACTGTGTTCAAAAGCATCCTTGAACTAAATTCTAAACATAATTTTCCATCAGATTTAGCATGGGTTAAAATTGTCAATAAAGATACTACTTGAGGTTAACAACAAAAATAGCTTGTGAAGTCAATTAGGGAAGCTCAATAATAAATACTGCTGTAATAATCTTCTGAATGTCTCAAAGTCTCAAACAGAGAAGACAACCCAGTTGTTGATTACCTATGACTGAAATTTTAGTTCAAGTGCAGGTTATTTTTCATTTCTAAGTCTATATTGAGGAATTTATGTGGCTAAAGTCATCACAATTAATGTGATATTTTATTTGTTGTGAATGTATGTGGGATGAAATTTCTATATGCTTTTTATATCAGTGTAATAATCTTTGCAATAATAATATAGATTATGTATTTTTGAGTCTATCTGTTAAAATAACTTTTATTTGAGAGGAAATAAGAATTTAAATTTGCCTAGAAATATTCTGTAAAGGATTATTCTATGGTATTATACTTTTCAGAAGTGTCTAAATTCATTTTTAACTGAAAATTAGATAAGAATATTTAAGTTTGAGAATCTTGACATGGTCAAAGAAAAGAACATCAAAGAACTCAGAAAAATGTTTATACTTCAATTGTTTCCTTGATTGAATAACACACTTTTTCAAATGCAAATTTAAAAAGTGATAATAATAAAAAGAATTATTTTTCTTGCTCTGGGATTGGAGTGAAATAAGCAAACAAAACGTGGCAGAAATATGTCTGAAATGAAGTTCAGTAATAAGTTCAGTAATAAACATATTCATTTGGTGGATTTTACAGCTGGAAGACCAGAACTGTATTTTAAGGTCTGAGCACCTTTTATCTCAACCATCATAAATTTTAAATTGTTCCTGCAGTGCTCCAGGTATGCCTATGCCAAGATGAGATGCAAACTAGCAGTAAGTCCCAGATTAGACTGCATTGTCTGGAAGTGGAATGGTTGCAACTGTTAATAACAATATAAAATTGAATCCTCATCTGTATGACCCATTGCCATTAAAAAACCATCAAAGGAGTATATTTGTTCCACAGATGATTGCTCCTTCTGAGAAATTAATAGTCTAAGGTACAGTGCTTACTTTTATTTAGCAATATATTTTCCTCTAAGAATTGAAAAACTGTTAAGATCTTCCCACTGCTTTCAACTGTGAGAGTGTTTGCAGAATTTTTTTAAGCATAAAGATGAATAGAAGTACTTGAATCAAGATACGTTATATTGATTCTAAATATCTTGTCTTTGAGCATGCCTAACACAATAAATAAATTAAGAACTATATATTCCTCACTGAACAGCTCAGAAAAGATGAAGTTGGGAAATATATTATGGAACCCTCCAATCTTTGAGAACCTCTCTCCCATCTGTCATGATCAACCAAAGTTTATCAAGAGCAGCCTTGCAAAGACATCAGCCAGCGCCTATAGAACTTCTGGGTGAATCCTATCAGGGCTGATGGATTATATGTGTGTCCCATTTGCCTATGCCCTTCCTGAATTGAGCATTTTCCACAAGGATATGTCTTCCTTTCAGCATCTCCCCCTGGTCTCTGTGGCCTCATTTGATTAGTCTTTCTGGTTAGGTGGCCCATCGGGAGTACCCACTATAATTTACATTTATTTGTAATTCTAATGCTAAGTTAGGAAATTCTGTAACTAAATGTCCTCCTAAAATAAATCAAACACTGTTTAGGTGGGTTTTGGGTTTTTTTTGTGCTCAGTGCTGTTCATGTGTTCCAAGGAAACTGATTGATATACTTGGTTTAGTAAAAAAATACAGTAATGAAGTTTGAGGTCAAATTAATGTACTTTTCCATTATTATTTAGATTGCACTTTTACCACGAGAAGTAAATATTCTTTCTTACTCAGATAATTATCTAAGCTTTAATAAATATTTATGGGTGACTCAGAGTGCAATATAGGATGGGTTTCTTCATAGGGACATATGCAGCAAACACCATGACTCTTACTTTATCCACATCTTTTTACAGAAATCAAATTAATGTGGATTTATTTAGATGTCTAGTATGAATATCAGGTCTGACTTGAAATCTTATCTGAAAGCTACTGCATTTCTTTGCAGGTTAATCTCCAGGCCTCTGGATTTTCTCATTAAAATGCATGTCCCTCACTAGTGTATTAGTCTAAAACGATGTTTCTCTGTTGGGTCTATTTCCAGATTATTGCTATTCAATCTCCAACTCTTCTATTTTTCATCAGTGTTGAATTACAGTTGGGTTTGCAAATCTAGCTTCTGAAACAACACCTGTTCCTTTCAAATGAAATGGCATAGACTGCTCATACTTGGTCTTTAGGGTATCCTTTGATAAAGAGATTATCATGGTTTTTGTTTGACTGTAATGGTAGCAATGTAAATAGATCTTGGGGCAGGGGTCAAGGAGAGAGCACAGGAAATAAAAGGTAATTACTATTTTTTTAGATTCAGGCATCAGATTAAAGTCAAGTTGTCAATCACATAGAGATGCCTCAGAGTCAAAGGCCTGTACATCAGTAGTACTTTGTGGTTAGAAATTATTCCTGATGCCTCTTGACCAAGAGTAGTAATGCATAATACCCCACTCCTCTAGGGTGGACAAAATCTACTTTTAGAAACTCCTAAAGCTAACTGATAAATAAATTAAGCCAAAATTATGTTTTGTCCAATCTGATTTTGGTATTTATTGCTGTCCTGTCAGAACTTATGAACATACTATGTCCAAATCCATTTTGACTTTTAAAAGACATTGAATGGCTTTATAACAGATATATACTCCCTCTCATGATCCCTCTCTATAAAGTAACAATGACTCTAGTTTTTACTTTCTCTGTCATTAGGGCCTTATAGAAATTATTGCAGCAACATTACTAAAAGTCAGAAGTACGGAAGAAATACACTCAGTTTGTTTTTCTTAATACACCATTCTTCTCCTTTCCTCCAAGTCTGTCTCAGCCTTTGCAGAAACAGAACTGAGTCTGCTCCATCTGCAGGACATTTCCTCATCCCCACCCACAGAATCATTTCATATATTATTTCCCTATGCAATATTCATGTTTCTGTCAATGGGAGTCCTGCAGATGGACAATGAGAGTAGAATAATCAAGAGGCCTTTAATGAAGATCAGAGTAAAAAATGCAATTACCTACAGAGTTAATTAAAATTTTCCACTAGCATTTGTAAAAAAAAAAAAAAAAATTGCCAAGACTTTGATTGTAAAGTTTTTTAATGTCAAGAAGTTTCAAACCTGGATGTCTTGCATGGAGTTAATATTATATCCCACACGCTATTTAGCTTTGGCCCAAGAGCAATTCCATGACTTGAAGGAAAGTTAATTAATATCATGTGTCCCAGGCTCTCAATACATCATAAACTGAAATAAAATGAGGAGCATCTCCAACAGATGATTCAGATCTCAGAACTTTGTAGATCTCCAATGATGTAAAGAAAACCTTTACTTGCTAAATTCAGCCTTTGAATATGTCGCAAAATAACAATGAGGAGCCACTGTGAATCACAATTATTTTCCAGAATGGGGGTACATTTTCTGTCCCATGGAAGTTGGAGGGACTGTATAAGATGTTTATAGTAAAGTTTGACTGCTTTGACTGTATTTTTCCAAATGAAGAGGAGGATAAAATACACTGAAAAGCATAAAAGTAATTACTGAATTATTTAAAATTAATATGCAATGCCACTGGGTAAAACAGTGATCTCTTTCTTTTAAAATATTAATATTACATAAAATGCAACATTTCACAAGTAATAAATGAAAAATAAAGATTAAATTGTACTCTACAGAATCAAATATGTTTTCCTTAAAAAACATTCCTCTTCTCTATTTCTAAATTTGGAAATTTGTCAAAATCATAATTTTCACTAAATCAGTATTTATAGCAGCAAATATGCTAATTATACAACTTCTAATTATCTCTGTTTTCACCTCATTAGCTGCCAGCAGACTACTTTGCTGTTCAAGGAGAAAGAGAACCTTGACCAAAAGAAATGAAGGCTGGAGCAATTCCATAATTGAGTGTTTGTGCTCACATATAAATCTATTTGTTCTGGCTTGATTTGCTCGCTTTCCTTTAAAGTATCTCAGATAAACAAAAATATCTTTCTTTTTAATTAATGGCAGTCAAAACTGAGCTTTATTTAAATTCTAAAATAAATCCTTGGCATTAGTTTCAGGCTGCAGAAATACATTTTAATTTACTGAGCTGAATGGAAAACTTACATAATTCTAGTCCTGTGGAATTTACTGCATGTAGTCTGAGCTCCTAGATCCATCTTGCAAACAGAATGCTGTTGTATGGACCACTATGAATTCATTACAAGCATTCCAATTAATAAAGTGAGGCATTTCAGACTTCTTTCTAGACTTTAGTGATCTGAACAAGAAGAATAATGGTTCAAATTCTATTCTTAAACATATTTCTAATTTTAAAATCCAATTGCAATTAATGGATGGATTTGCGATAAAACTAGACTTACTTAAAGACATGCCAACTTTATATCTGGCAGTCACTGAGGGAGACAGGAGAAGGTTATGGAATTGTATAAAGTTCAAGTTTAGGATACAGTTTCTGTGCTGTAAGAGTAGACTGGAAAGTAAAGCTGCAGTAAATAAAGCAAAAAGTAACAGCAAAAAGTAACTCTCAAGAGTAGAGAAATTAGGAGGGTTATTCAGTTTGGCTGATAGGAGAAAGGTTCTGAAAAAGTTAACTGAAAGGTATTTCTTTGAATCCATGAAAAGTATAGAGTCTAAAATGTGTATTCTATAATTCTGCATGAACTGACATGAAAAACTTGGTTAAAGTTTTTGTAAATTGAGGAATCAGGAGTAATAATATCAGAAATATAAAAAATACTCAGAGAATAAGACAGATACAGACCTATTAGGGGAAAAAATGAGCAGGGGAATAATTATAATAATGAAGTTAATGGAAGCTGAAATAAAATCTAATATGGTTTATTGTAAAATAATTTTACTTGACTAATATTCTACACTTCTTTGACAATATAATTGATTGTTCTTAGATAAGCAAGAAAAGCTATTTCCATTGAGACAGGAAAATACTCATGGTCTATAACAGTCAAAGAAAAAATTTAAATTGCAGGATTAGATGTACTCTCACCTGTTTCTTTCCAAGATGGTAAATTAAAATAAGGTCAGGAAGTGCAATTAAGATGCTTAGAGTAAGGAAGGACTCATTGTAAAAAAGCAACAAATGAAAAAAATTTTATATGACAGAACAAAAGTAGAAAACAGCTGTGATTTCTCTCTCTAAGTGCATATGAAAGCTTAATTCCAGGAAGGAAGAGGAGATTTAAACTAGTAGATGTCATCATAAGAAAATGTACATATGAACCATCTTGCAGTTATTTAAGACAGAGATTAAGAGATACACAACTATCTGGTGTAGTGGAAAGTGTCCCTGCCTATGTTTGAAACTAGGTGATCTGTAAGGCCACTCCCAACCCAAACCATTCTATGATTCTACGGCAAAGGTTAAACTTTCATGATCACCTCACCAAAAGTGAGATTTGCAAAACCTGTGAAGGTGCCAAATTCTTTTCAGTTTCTATCCTTCTTGTGGTTTTATTTATTTTAAACTAAAACTTCATCTCAAAGTTAATAGTTTGTTTCCAAACCAATTTCTACGGCTTTTAGGTACTTCTTTCAAACTTTACTTGTTAATCTAGTCTAGAAAGCAGTGCTATCCAATCACTTAAAATAACCCTCTTGCTATCAATGCTTGAAATTTTGATCCTTTTTTTTCCCTCTTTATATGTTTTTAATGATAATTTCAATTAGAAAAAAATATCTAACCCAAAACCTAAGTACAAAATTTGCAATCATTTTTCTTCATGAAACTATATGCAACTGTAGTTCTGTAAACTACAAAACTTGTCTTTCTTGCTAATGTTTAGCTTTTGTAGTACAGACTTCTGTTTGACTCCTGTTCTCTTGAGCATTTCTTTGCACGCCCTTATGACTCCTTTATGTTTTCTTCCTTAAGTGATTGATGCCTGTCACATGCTGTGCAGTTATGTAGTTGAATAAAAGAACAAACATACATTTTAATTCTGAGTGATTTTTAAAAATTTATTTACTTAGCCTTAACAATATTAAGTGCATTAAAGGTCAGATTCTTCCACTTCAGTAAGACTATGTCAATTTTCATGGTTTAAAACCTGGACGAAGGAGAATATCTTATTATTTGTCCTAAAACCATGTTGTTCTTTCAAGCTACTATGCAAAAAATTCAAGTCTACTGTTCTTTATCCTGCTTTCAAAAAAAAAAAATTAGGAAAAATTTTAAAAATTATAAAGCAATTTTTAAATTATATTAAAAGTTTAAAAGCAAATTATGATAGAGAGATAACTTTATTAGTCACACACACCACACCTTGTATATGTTTTCTTAAAAATGAGGGAGATAATACAACTTCAGTCACAGAATCACAAAATGGCTGGGGCTCAAAAGGACCTTTAGAAGGTCATCTTGTCCAATCTCCCTGCTCAAGAAGAGGTGACTACAGATGATTGCCCAGGACCATGTCCAGGTGCACTTTGAATATTTTCAAGGATGGAAAATACACAACTGCTGTGGGCAACCTATGCCAGTGTTCAGTCACTCTCATATTAAAAAACTTCTTGATATTTAGAGGAAACCTCTTGTGTTTCAGTATCAGTCTACTGCCTGTTGTCTTCACACTGGGCACCAATCAAAAGAGCCTAGCTCCATCTTCTGCATTTCCTCCCTTCAGGAGCTTATAAAAACTAATTAGATCTCCCCCAAGCCTTCTCTTCTCCACACAGACCAGCATTTCCCACTCTCTCAGCCTTTCCTCAGGACACAGAAGCTCCTGTCCTGTCATCGTCCTAGTGGTACTTTGTCAGACTCTCTCCGGTACTTCCATGTCTGTCTTATTCTGGGAAGGCCAGAACTGGACACAATCACCCAGATGTGATCTCACCAGTGCTAAATAGAGAGGAATGACCTGATGAAAATGCTTTGTCCAATACATGCCAGGAGAGCATTAACCTTTTTTTTTGTCTCAAGGGTACATTGCCGGCTCATATTCAGTTTGATGTCCTGTTGCAGGAGTTCGCACTTCCCCTTGCTGATCTGGATGAGGTTCCTCTCCTATCACTTCTTTAAGGACCTTCTGGATGGCAGAAAGGTCTTCTGCCGTATCAGACACTTCTGTCAGTTTTGTGCCATCTGCAAACTGAGGATGAACTCTGTACTCCAATTTTTTTTGAAGTTGTGGAACCAATATTGATTCCTGGGGTACACTGCTAGCTACTGGCCTCCAACTAGACTTCATATCTCTGATCAACACCCTCTGAGCCTAATCATTCAGGCAGTTTTTAATCCACTGAACTGCTTTCTCATTCAGCCCATAGTTTACCAACTTCTCTATGATGATCTTGGGGGAAACTTAGGGGAAACTTCAGCCAAATGGAAGTTTGCTGGCTGAGCTTGATTAAACAAAGTTATGATCTGGTCCATTTGCAGATTGCTGTGTGAATGAACATGACTTACAAAAATTCTATTTTATATTTGAAGTATGTCTTTAAATTGAACAACATTTTAAAAAATATTTCAGCTAGTTTGTATTATCATTGCATAAAACATGGAAATATATTCACCTGGGACTACACAGCACATGTTGAATCTTGTCTTAGTCACATAGATGCAGTTAAGGAAGTTGGGAATTAATCCCCTAGGCATGTTAATGTGCTTTTTTGACAACTGCTATTAACTCTAACAAGGTATTTAAATTGCAGATATTTTTCTGACTGAATATTCAAAAGGTACTTGACAGCCAATCACCAGTGTCCCAGATGTGTTTCCCTGCAAGTGTATCCTGTGACTTTAGCTTTTAGCTCAGATAGTTTATTCTACCTTTGGCACCTGGGTGCCACAGATTACAAAATGAGAGAATCATTAGGGTTGGAAGGGACCTTTGGAACACCACCTAGAATGGCATTACATTGGAATGAGTCCAGGTGAGTTTTGAATGTCTACAGAGAGGGAGGTTTCAGGACCTCCCTGGGCAGTTTTTTTCCATAGAAAGCCTCATAATTTTGTCCTCCTGGTCGGGCGGGCCATAGCAAACGCCCACAAGTATCACCCGTATTATCCGGTCCCTTCTTTCTTACTCATTAAATTCTCAATTCATTTGTCTGCCCCTGGGTAGACCTGGAGACATTCCAGATGCTCCTCCACACAAAGAGCAAATCCATCACCTCACTTCCCTTACCTGTTCTTCCTAAAAAGGGCAGAGCCATCCATGACAACATTCTAGTCATGTTAGCTATCACACCATTCCTCAGCAATTGGAACAAGATTTCACACAGATTTTTAATTCTTCTAGTTTATTCCCCCTATAGCGTTCATCTGCGTACTCTTTAGAGTAACCATTTGTTTTCCTCATCCTAAATTCAGCATTTGTATCAGGGAAAACCTTGTCATTTGTTTGTTTTGTTTGTTTTTTTTTTAATAGGTTTGCGTTGAATGCCTCAGGTCTCAGCATAGAACTCTTTGGAATTCTGTTGCTACCACGTTGACAATTTGCATGCGACACATAAATGTATATTCTTCTTTTCTTACTTCTTGATTTAATCCACAAAATAACCTTCTTAGGCTTTAAGCATCTTTAATTGGAAATCTTATTATAAGTTATTTAAAAAAGGAAATAGTCTTTGATCTATCTTTACCTCCCTAAGTGACTGTTCATGTAAAGACTGCTGCTTTGTTGGTGAGAATTATTATCCTTTAAAATACCTATATAAACAGTTCATGACTAGATAATATATCTATATGACTATTTTTTTATTCTTGTTTGTTTTTTTTTTTTTCTTTTTTAAATGTATTTTCATATAATTGGCTTGCTACTGAACTCTTAACCCCAAGTTAATGGCTGCTTAAATTCTTCCTGAACATATTTTTGATGGCCATTAGCACTCATAAAATTTTTAATTTTTCCAGTAGCTATTAATTTTAGGAATAGTTGTGCAATAGTCCATATTAGAATTTGTAGTATGGAAAATTTCAGATTTACACTTTGGAATTCGTTGCTGAATAGCATCTGGCTTTTTTCTTTGCTTTGTTTGTTTTGCCTTTGAAAGGGGTTGAGGAGGTCTCAGCTGTTTGCCTTTGTATAATCCTTCTTATTTAAGCTGTCTCTAACACTTTAAAAAATTCTAGTCTTCTGAATCTTGCTAGACAGGTATCCTGTTTTTTCTTCCCAAAGGAATTAAGTCTGTCAGGTCTGTGCTAAGTCTGTTAGGTCACCCTTTTCAGGAATTTATGCAGATAAATCACATAAGAGGGAACAAATGCCTGGTAGTTGTATGTGTGTGTGTGTGTGTGTGTGTGTGTGTGTGTATGTGTGTCTCTAATTAGAGAAGAGATAATGAGTTTTCAGCTGAGACGTCCCTTGATAATTTTTTCATCCTAAGTGAAGAGAACGAGAGAGAATTGAGGAAGGCAAGAGGAAAGGATGGAAGTCTTTTTTGGCACCAGCAATGATTTACTGATTATGTAATGAGAGCTCTCCACTACAGTGCTTAACCAATAAACACTGGGAAAGAAATACATGGACCTAATATTCACTCTACTATTGAAATTATTTTAATTAGGATTCAGGACTGAAGTCCACCTTTAAAGATTATTTCTAACTGCATTTTGGGAGGAATTAACTTTGGAGAATAACCTTTCCATTTATTCACAATGTAGTGGCATGTTTACAGCTAGGTAATTATAATTCAAGCTCAGAGAGTGGAGAAACAAAGAAGCAAAAATATTCCATATACTGAAGGACTGTTTGTAAGTGCAATGATACAAAGATGATGCAAAAAGGAGTTTGATTGCTACTGGGTTTTATGCTTTTTTTTTCTTAAAACAGAAATATCCTTTTATGATCTTTTTTGTCTTCTCCTTCTCCTTTTAGAAACCTAGACACATCTGTTACTAGGAGTTCCCTAATATGCAGGGAATTTATCTTTTGTCCCAGTCAGACTGACTTTTTATTTAAAATTTCCTTTCACATTTTTTCTGTGTCCTGATATGGAAAATTATAATGCAAGATATGAAATATGATTTATTAGTTGTTATTAATAACTACAATTATTTGTCATGAGAAGAAACTATTTTTCTTTTGTTTTTATTGTGAGAATACTATAAATAATTATTATTATACCAGACATGCTAAATGACTATTTTGTGTAGTCTCACAGATCTTGCTTAAGTTAATCAATGATATTGAAAAAAAAGGTATAGTGAAAACTGTAAATCTTCCCTAACTTAAACTTTTTGCTCTAACTTGATGTCGTTGTATATACTAGGAGCATACTGTTTCTGCTACTGATCTTTTTAAAAGAATAAAGAGGAGCCGACCTGTCAATGCCACCAGAAATTCCTTTAAAACATATCTTAAACTAGAATCTCACAATGTCATGCATGAGCCCTTAGGGACCAAGTGAAACTGAATTGCAGTTCATTTATAGAAAATGAGAAATTTTCCTTTATATCAATTTCATATGTACAGAGTAGTTTGACAGAATAATCAATAAAAGCTAATACTTAGAAATTAGACACTGAATTTTCAGTTTCTTGACTATCACATTTATTGTGGTTTAAGCCCAGCCAACTTGCAGCACCAACTTCTCACTCACCCCCAACCCCAGTGGAATGAGGAGGAGAATCAAAAAATGAGATACAGTTTAATAATGGAAACAAAACTGAATAATAAATAATAAATTATTGCTATTAATATTATTATGGGAAATAAATAAAACCCAAGAAAAAACAAATGATGCACAATACAATCGCTGACCACCTGCTCACCAATGTCAGACCCAATCCCTGAACCCGGATTACTCCCCTTTCCAAGTAATTCCCCCAGTTTATATACTGGGCATAACACTCTATGGTGTAGAATATCCCTTTGGCCACTTTGTGTCACCTGTCCCAGCTGTGCTCTCTCCCAGCTTCTTTTGTGTGCTTTCTCACTGGCAGAGAATGAAACACAAAAATGTCCTTGTCTTCAGGTAAACACAACCTGGCAACAACCAAAACATTTGTGTGTTATCTACATTATTCTCATACAGTTCAATACACAACACTGTACCAACTACCCCAGTCAAAACCAGGATAACATTGTTGCTTGTGATGGAATAAATACCAAAAGATCATAGAATCAAATCCAAATGAAGTTAAAATCTGTGACTGTGAAGTTCAAAATATTATGCAGTTGACCTGTAGAACAAACTCTTTGGTTTCAGATAGGTGTAATATTTGTATAAGTCTGAAGCACTACTGAGATCACAACTTGTACATGAAATGCTAGAGCTGCTCACGTACACAAACTTCTTCTATTTAGAGTGAGACAATTTGTTGATAGCAATGTTTATTTGCTTTAATGACTAAATAAAAAGGAGTCCAAAATCTCAAATGAATGCCCATTAACTTGTGTCAGGCAGTGTTAGTGATGTAATTAAATGTAATGTGTTCATTACACCATGTCAATAGTTTCTAGCTTTTTCTGAAATTAAAGCAAGAGAACTGCAAGAAATGAGATTCAAATATTTCTGATACTTCTGAGGTTCTGATATTTGCTGAATCTAATCTCTATTGTCTCCTGAACAGGATATCCATTTGATTGGAATTCAACTTTTCCTATCTGTCTCTTCAAATCCTATATTTGAAATACTTTCAGACTTGATCTCTAAAACAACATGGAAAAGGGACAATAAAATAAGTGATAATATGAAAGAGGTGAGGGGTTTCATTACTCTTGTAAAATTACTACTGGCCACAAGTTCCCATTCCTCTTTAGGAGTATTCAGTATCAAGCTGATCTCCAAAGAGATGAAATCCAGTTGGTGGCAAATTTCCTGAGCCAGTTAGACTCTAAGATTTTTGTGACAGTTGACCTTTCAGTAACATTCCTAACAAAACAAAACAAAACATGGTCCTGTCTGACCAGCCTACTGGCCTGTGATGGAGTGATTGCATCGAGGACCATGGAAGTGCTATGGATGTCATCTGTATGGATTTCTGTAAGACCTTAGACAGAGTTCCCCACAATATCCTTCTCTCTAAATTATAGAGAGAGGGATTTGATGTGTGGATGGTTTGGTGGACAAGGCATGCTTTGGACAGTCATACCCAGAGGGTAATGGTGAATGGTTCAATGTTCCAATGGGCATTGGTGACAAGTGGTGAACCTCAGGCGTCCATACTGGGATCAGTGCTGTTTAGTGTTTTCATCAATGACCTAGACAAGGGGATCAAGTGCATCATCAGCAAGTTTGCAGGCTACACCACGATGAGTGGTGCAGCTGAGACATTGAAGGAAGGGATGCCATCCAGAAGGACTTGGACAAGCTTAAAAAGTGAGCACATGGGAACCTCATAAGGGTTATTTCTTATGAAAAATACCGGCATACAGAAATAGACCATTTTGGTACTTCAGGTAACCAACTCTGCATTTTGTATTGTTTTTCTTTTTGATTATCCTTGTCCCTCTCTTGATTTTTTAGAAGAAATCAGAAAAATCAAGAAATGTTGGGTTTCTGATTTACAGAAATGGCTCCCGAGATATTAAAAGTCTCTTTTCCCAGCCCCGGGACTGAAGAAGTCTTGAATCCTCAGCTCTGGTTTTCAAGGTTGTTTATTTTTTCTTATCTATTACATTCTTTCTCTGACCTGCTGGGGTCTGTCTGGCAGGTCAGTTTGCGGCACACCCTCCACCCGGGGGTGGTGTTAGTTTTTTATACTAAAAACTATGTTTACTTTATTTACAATAACTTTCCAATACCTATCACCTATGTTAGACAGTCAGTCTCTACTCTAAACCAATCAAACAGTGCCATCATCACAGCAAAAGATGGAGTAAGAAGGAAGAACCTCAAAAGCCACAAGGATCCTCCATCTTGTCTTCACTTACACCTTTCTAACAAACCCAAAATCTACTTTTTCACCTGGTGACAAATTAACTATTATTTTACTCAAACTCTTGTGACTT
Source organism: Polioptila caerulea (assembly GCA_013397295.1). NCBI lineage: Eukaryota > Metazoa > Chordata > Aves > Passeriformes > Certhiidae > Polioptila > Polioptila caerulea. The sequence continues at coordinate 125,199 of VYXF01011910.1, forward strand.
TTAATTCTTCACACAAAGCTTGTAACTGTTTCTAAGGACTAAAATCAAAGGCACACGTGTCTTTGACTCTGCGCCAAGGTCTCTGAGCCTCCAGGGCAGTCAGAGGAATGTCCTGGGTTTCGACAAAGAAAAGGCTTTTGTGCAACAGCTAAAATATTTCTTTCCACTACAGGTCAGGTCAAAACTCTCCTGCTCTTCAGGTTGTTACAAGTAACAATTGATGATAATATCCATCTAAACAAATAATATTCACACAGCTATCATCTATTTCCTTCCAGCATTTTGAGAACATGGACAAGACACGTCCACCAAATCCGGTAGGTTGGGAACAGCATAATTATTTCTCCTTTTTCATTCAGCTTATGGAACTGCCAAGTAGTAGTGAGCGTCAAATAGGTCTATCAATGGTCATTGCCTATATACCCAAGGAGTTCCTAACTTGAAGAAGACACCCTGATAGACCACAGCAGTTCCTTAATTATTCTGCTGGTGGATGTTTGCACATGTACTCTTCTGTTAATCCCACAGACTCTAAAAGTAAGGAGAAATGTGACAAGCCATGAATTTTTCATTATAAAGAGAGTAAATTTTTAATACAATGGTGTTTCAACTGTTCAGAAAGAATAATATACTGACTAGAATTATGACAGTGTAAAAACAATGCATCATAACAATGAAAATGTCAGTGAATTATATCTACAGTGTAGCTTTTGAGTTCTGCTTTGTGTTGTTTCTGTCCCCAAACCATCTAAATATGCTACGCTTAAATAATAAACTTCCTGTAACAAGATGAAAATAATTTGTGAGTATTGTATTGTTATAGTGACTCTGAAGTTACATCTCCAGATTTGAAACAATCAGGTCAGGGTTATAGAATTCTATAAACCAACAAAAAAAACTTTCATTCCTCCATAAAAGTGTTTTTCAAAACTAAAAATTCTGAGAAAAAAAAGAAGAGTTGTTTCAAAACTAATGTGTCTATGAGGGTATACCAAAGTTATTTTTGTGATCTTTGTGTCCTTTGCGAAAGTTCAAAACAAAATAACCCCCAAGAGTTCTGTCTTTACAACATTTTTGTTATCTGGAGATAAATCTTCTGCACAAATCTTAAAGACACAGTAATTCACAATCTATTTCAGTTACTGTAAACCTCCTCAGACAACATTTAATGAAATGAAACTGTGACAATTATGCAATAAATGTTTAATATTTGATTTAAAATCTGTTTCTGTTTTACTGCTTTCAAGCAAATATGGCCTCCCTCATTTCGTACTAAGTAGTAATGAAAAAGTAATGTCTTTTAAAAAAATGAGCAAAATAGCATTAAAACTGTAGATGCTTTTCTATTTGAAATAATTTATCTGAGTTTATCTTTTATATTTTTCTTGTTTGGTTTGGGGGTTTTTATTTCTGTTTTTTATTTTTTCTGTAGAAAAACAAGTAAAATATATTCTTTGAGACCATATGTATCATTATGAAAGTTCTGTATTGATTATCAGAGTATCAGCTCAATATCAATACAGAACAAGGTAAAAGACTAGCAGAGATTTCTTTTTTTGAGCAAATGCAATAGTCTGCAACATAATTACTCTCTAAGCAGGAGGAAGAGTGCTTTAATCATACCGCAGAAAGAATCTATGAAGATAAGTTTCCGTATAAAATAGTAAGTAAATGTGGAAACTCTGAAAAATGTATCCTTTAACAGAGGTTTTAAGGGTAGGTGGGGGTCAAATGATGCATAAAGAGACTCCCCTCACTGTCTGACTTTACTTTTCCTCATTGTTATATGGAGTTATAAATGAGTGAAAGCCAAGAGAAAATACACTTGTTCGTAGAATCTTTGAAGGCATTACATTTTAAACAAGATAAAATCACTTTGGAAGTCTTGAAACCCTTTCTTTTGGTTCCTGTTTGTTTTTTGGTTTTGGTTATTGTTTTTTTTTTTTTTTTTTTTTTCCCCAATGGCTGATAATGGAATGGAAATGTTTTTCATTTATGGAAAGGAATATCATTGAAATCTGACTCTAGGGAACTACAGGTTACAAGAAACAATGGAGATGGTAAGCATATGTCTAGACCTTCTCAGTCCACAAGCCAAAGGGCTATGTCATTGACAGATCTCTAATCAGTGTGAGATATTCAATAGTGAGAAGGCAGGAAAACTGAGATATTCCATTTATTCTGAGGAAAACAAGGTCAGTTTCTGAAGTTAAGGTTGATTTATGCTATGGTATGGATTTCTTCCTGATGAAAATTAGAATGAACAGAGAATCAGGCTTTTCTGTGCTTCAACCTATGCTTTTCTCCCACTACAAGAAAAAGAAAAGCATTTGAAGAGTTAAATTATTTTGGGGAGACAAGAACTGTGTTTAATTTAGGGCTCTGTTCAACAGAAAATGTGTCCCACTTGTCAATCGTTGAAATGCCCTGTTAGCTTGGCAACAAAGTTCTTGTGTACATCCAGGGAATTTCTATCCTTCCTGTTTTCACACTGGGTTTTTATTAAATAATTGTTCCCACAGGGAGACAGCCTGTTGAGGCTGCTCTTTGGGCTGCACTAACTTTATGACCTATACATGGAGCTTCATAGCTGGAGAAAGGGCAGATGTAGACACAAAAATGAAAAGAAATTAAGAACTGTAGGGGAAGATAGTATGAGTACATTTTTTTCAACAATTTGAGCATATCCAAGAAAATACTGTTTTTGCTAGCTTCTGTGTTATGATACCTTTGTGACAAAAAGGATCTATGGCACAATATAATATCATATACTATTTTAGCTTTGCTTAAAAATTGTCGTTGGTTTCCACTAAGTATCAATTTTTTTAATTGTTTAATTTAGAAACATTGATTCAACTGAAATCTCACCCTCAGAAAATAATTTCTAATGAGGTTTTCATTATGACATAACAAAATGACATAGTGCCCAGCATCAGATTTGATGTCACTCAAAACAGTAAATTATAAGTTGAAACTCTGTATTTCTAATTCAGCTGTTTAACTATGAAAGTGAAAATATTCTTAAAACCGTGTTGAAATAGATTGCTTTGTGGCATCAAAATTATACGAATGCTTCAAACCTATTCAGGATTATACTCTTTGCATTCATATTAAATAAAGCATAATCACCTTAAATCTGCGAAAATGAAATGTCTTAGCTGCAGAAATACAGGCAGCTGTATTCTACATAGCAAAGCTAAAACTTGTTATGTTTTGTTATCTTCTTCATTCTGATACTGGGATATCAATAATATATGCACAAGCAGATTTATCTGACTTTGCAGATATATTACATCTAGCTATTTCTCTCTCTCTCTCTCTCTCTCTTTTCTCCAGTAGCCTGATGAAAAAGGAAGTGATATATATTTAATATGGGGCACCATATTAAGTGTGAGCATTGCCAGCCTGGAATGTGATGTCATCTTCAGTTATGTGACTATAATTTTGCATTTTTTTCTATCAACAAGTAACAAATATTCAGAGGAAAATTCATTAGTATTCCTGAAGTCTTATTTGTATTAATTATAATTAATGTTAAAAGGTAATATGGACTTAGATTTTATTAAGCCATATGCTCAGATCTTCATCTCAAAAATAACATTTAATTGAGCAAAGTTTAGGGCCTTGCTAAATTTTTATGTGTTGTTGTAAGTATCATTAAAATTCTTTTAATGTATATTTGACTTTCTTAAGAGATGACAAGGGCTTTGTGAATTCCTACAAAGACAGAAGCTGATTAAATTTGTATGCAAATAAAAAGTTGAAATAAAAAAAGAAACAACACTTGGTAAAATGCCTATTACACCTCACTTGCCTAAACTCATTTTATCTTCCATTTTTTAAAGTTTTCAGAAGAGGGGTTGTCTTAATTGTCATTTTGCTAACCTAAAATGGACTCATGTCTTATCTTTCATATATAGGAATACATGTTCAGCGAAAGAAGGAGGGAACCAGAAAAGCTGGAAACCTGAAGAACAGCAGTGGGTTATTTTGTTGCAGGCTGAGCATGTCCAAAGCACAGATGAGCGGAAGGCAGGAGCCTGTAGAGTCTTGACAATAACATAAAAAGAAACAGGCTGAGAAGAATAGGTCATTTGAAAAGAGAGAGAGTATTTTATCAGCTGATTTAAGAGCTAGTCCTGTCTCACATACCAAGGCTAAATAAATGCTCCTTCTACCTCAGTGGTTAGGAGTGATGGCCTCCCCTTATGCTTGTTAACTCTCCATACTGCAGCCTTGTGCATTAAGTTAACCTTTCTTCATAACTGCTCTTGTAATAAGCTGTGAACATTTCTAAGCCTTTTATTATCCCAATGGCAAGAAAATATTCTTTCTATGAATTTAAAGTGAAAATTTTCTGTATCAAAATTGCAACTGCTAAAAGGATGATATTGATATCTTTTTTCAAATTATTAAGATAAATATACAAACTAGAAATATTTCTTCCTTGGACATATAAAGCAAGAAGACACACTTTAAACCCAGAAGGAGAGTAACTAAGATCAGTGAAACTGCCTCAGTAATCCAGTTGGAAATATTTTACTGGAATCTTCAGAAAATTCAAAAGGCAAACAAGAACCATTATTATACTAAGCAGCATGTTTTATTTCTAAACATGTTGAATTAACAGATTTTCAAAAATTATCTTTTCTTACTTTTTTTTTAAATATAAAAGAGTATCATAGCACCTGTGAATTGTGTGAAAGCACTTGTGAGTCTATCTCTCTGATAATGTCTCAATTTCGTTTGAGCAGCTAGGCATAAAACAGTTTGCATAGTTAGAAGTGAAGGCAAGCAAGCTTATTACAGAAGAGTTGGATTTGAAATGTATGAAAGCATTTTTACTTTTACATACAGATCAAGCTTGATTTGTTTCCACACCTTGGATTGCATAATGTTTTGACCAATCTAAAGGAAGCAGGACCTATAAAACTGTACTATAGTAACAAAGGAAGAAAAGTACTGAATTCAGAATAATGCTGGGATTCCTGTTTTGATTTGGAGTTTTTACGTCTTAAAATTTTCTGTGCAAAATCAAGTTTCTGTCCCAATTTCCATGGGCTTTTATTCTTTTGGAAAGAGTATTGGCAATTAAAATTCTTGAATGTAATATTGTATTGGGTTTATTTGGCAAGGTTTTAGTAGCTGGGGGTGCTGCAGGGTGGCTTCTCCAGGAGGACCACATAAGTTTCCCCCAGGTCAGAAAAATCAAGCTCCAGTCATCTCCAAGAAATACTAGCCAAAGAGGAGCCCATCAACAAAGTTGGTAGTGCCTTTGTGATAACACATGAAAGAAAGCATAACAAAAAAAGATGCTGTATAGTAGCTGAGAGAGAAGAGTGAGACAATGTGAGAGAAATAGCTCTGGAGTCATCAAGGCCAGAGAACAAGGAACTGAGGGAGGTACTCCAGACACAGAGCAGAGATTCCCCTGCAGTCTATGGTGCAGAGCATGGTGATGCTGGCTGTGCCCATGCAGCCCATGGGCACATGGGCAAAGTAGAGATCCACACTACAGTCCATGGAGGACCACAAGCTAGAGCAGGTGCCTGGCAGGAACTGTGACTTGTGGAGAGGAACCCCCAGAGGAAGAAGTTTTCTGGCAGTAGCTGTAGCCTCATGTGGGAGGAGCATCCTCCTGAAGGACTGTACTTCCTCAAAAGGGACCCAAACTGAAGCATTTCAGGAAGGGCTGTCTCCCATGGAGGGATCGCATGCCTCACGCCAGGGGAGGAGTGTGAGGAGGAAGGAGTGGAATAGATGGAGAATTATGAACTAACCACAAGTACCTTTCTTGCCCCACAAGGGGTGGAAGGGACAGCAGAGATCAAGAAGGTAAAAGAATTAGGAAGAAAATCAAACCTGAGAGGAAGAATGGGGAAATTTGGGTAAAGTTTTATTCTTCTTTCTAAGTATTTCAAAGTATCCTACTCTGTTACAAGCAACTGACAACAAATTAGGTTATTCTTCCTCAAATCAAGTCTGTTCTGCCCATGTAAGTTAGTGAGTAATCTCCCTGTCCTTGTATTGACCCATATGACTTTCATTTTATTTTCTCCCATTGTCCTGTCAATGAATGGAGTGACAGAACAGCCCAGTGTGCTCCTGCCAGCCAGATAAGGTCTACTGACAAATAATTTGATGAATAATATAATCCAGTTAGGGGCCTTGGACTACAGAGTAAAAACAATTCGTCTGTTTCTACAGAAAAAAATATTTTTATTTTTGTAAGTCATTGCAAGCTTGTAAGTTTATTTAGACAACCTAGGATTTTAGCAAATTAAATAATAATATTTAACAAAAAAAATATAATAAATGTATTACAAGATGCATTGACTAGATCTATGGCTGCACAGTCTTTCTGTTTATATTAACACATTGCAAAGGAAAAGAAACTAATGGGAAAACAATAGACAATGTTTAATACCATTTACCATAGTGCAATAAAAAGGTGACTACAGATAGCAAAGATCTTGTTCATTGATTACTGCACTGATTATCTGGTTTTTGTTGGTTGTTTTTTTTAATATACTAATTATGAGAAGACTAAGTATAAAATGTACAAATAGCAATGCTGAAACTTACATTTACACATCAAAGAATGGTAGAGTTGTCAGAAGACAGTCCACATATTCAGACCAGCTACAGAATTTTGAAAATGCTGCATTAGAGTGAGTTCTGGACTTAAGCCATCTTAATATTATTTACACCAAGAAAATTATGAGAGATAAGTAGTTATTCTGTGCAGCAAGCAGAGAAAAGTATGTATCAATCCTACTAAATATTCAACTCACATATATTTGCTTTAGGAATAGAAAGCTTAAGAAATTAATATTAACCTATGCCCATGAATTTCTTTCCATTTGCCATTCACCTACACCCGTGCCACCCCCCCACCCCCAGTCCTAGATATGAAGCCCTGAGTGTGAAAGAATATTTCATTCACAGAAAGAAAGAGGGAGGCTAAGGAAGCTGGAAACAAGAAAGTCAAGGCTTCCCTAAATAGCTTCACTTTGGAATATCAGAACAACTTATGTCAACATTACAAAGATAATTTTCCTAGAAGGCACATTTTGCACAGATAAAGCGTTGTGGTTGTTCAAATGCAAATTAAAAAACATTCTGAAGAGATAATCAATTTGGTGAAAAGCAAATAAGACTTCTTAATAATTTCTTCCAGTAATAATATCTCACAGATTGCTATTTACTAAACCTAGGTTGTTCTATCTCCCTTTAACTACCGAAATTCATTTTCTCCCAACTAGATGTTATGTCAGTTTACACATCTTCTAATATAAATCACTATAAATGCAACTGGAACCTACAGTATTATGAAAAATTGTGAGTAGTTGTCTGTCTTTATAATTTCCTTTCTTGTGAAGCAAGATTTGGAATTTCTCTAATTTTGGGCTTCATCTATATATGTGCCCTAATTTACTACTTGTTCCCTTAGCCTCCAACCTTTTTATATTGCCTTATGATTTTTTAATTCAAACACTTATTGGAAAAAATCAATGGTGAAAGACACTTGACCTTTTAGAACTTACTAAGATTTGCATAAGTCTATGTCTGAAGATTGTTAAGGTCCATTTGGATGGCATCACAACATTCAGGGTGTCAACTGCACGACTCAGCTTGGTGTTACTGCAGAAGTCCTGGGGCTGCACTCAGTTTTCTTAGTCTAAGGTCTCAAATCTGTGTGAGGGCATTCACAAGCACTAATGTAGTCTGTATGAAGAATGGTTTGAGAGCAGCCCTGGGGAGAAGGGCTTGGTGCTGATGGATGAAAAACTTGGCATGAGTTTGCAATGTGTGCTTGCAGCCCAGAAAGCCAATGTGTCCTGGGCTGCATGACAAACAGGGAGGACAGCAGGGGGAGAGGGAGGTGATTCCATCCCTCTGCTCTGCAGAGACCCCACCTGGAGTACGCTGTCTAGCTCTAAGTCTTTCAATATAAGAAGGATGTGGACCTGTTGGACAACATAACCAGTCCAGAGGAGGGCTATGACAATGATCAGAGGGCTGGAGCACCTCTCTGATGAAGACCTGTTGAGCTGGGGTTTGTTCAACCTGGAGAAGAAAAGGCTACAGGGACACCTTATAGCAGCCTTTCAGTACCTAAAGGGGGCCTAAAACAAAGTTGGAGAGGGACCCTTTACAAGAGTGTGTGGTGACAGGAAAAGGAGGAATGGCTTCAAACTGAAAGAGGGCTGATCTAGGTTAGCTATTAGGAAGAAATTCTTGACTGTGAGAATAGTGAGACTAAGTGATCCTTAAGGTCTCTTCAAAACAAAAACATGCCATGATTTTAGGATGTAGGACATGGTAGAAAGGTTTCAAGATTTTGTTAGCTTCCAAATCCCATTTTAGCCCAACAATGTAGGAAGCTCACTTCCACATATTCTCTTTTAATCTCCTGTCATGCATTCAGGCACCCCAAAAGAGCTTACAGCCTCATCAGTGCTATGAAGTTGGTTCTTAACCACAGGGTCTAACCTCATGTGTGTTTCTGTTATACTTGATCTCTGGTAGCTTTGTTTTACCTAATTTAAGTAACTAATCTTTTTAGAAAGGATAGGAAATGCTAAGTTTTCAATCAACAGGTATAATGGTATTAAAATATGCACTGCAATTCTGAATGTGCACCAGGATTATTGTTTTATTATGCAAATTAATTTATAACCTTCTTTGTTATCTTGAGATGTACTTGGAGGTTGATATAAAAGCTGATGTAAAAATGAAATATATTTGCTGAAGCATGTAAAGGACATCAAGCTGAAAGTTATAATATTTTAGTACAATTGGTGACAATATCTCCCTGCTGTTTCAATACTAATATCATTAATTTTCATACTAACTATCTAAGGAAAATTTAATATGGGTTGTTTTTATGCGGATGATATGTTGAGGAAGTTGTTATTCTGCTGGTTTCACATTCCACACTGAGGAGGGAAAAAGGAGAAACATTTCTCCTTTTATTTTTTTATATTTTATTTCTTCATTGAAGATGTTAGTCTTATTATACGTATTCATTCTTCTTCCAAGCTTCAAACATATCCTGATAGCAAGTTTGATATGAAGACAAGGTCATTTAAGTTTTTAAGACCTATTGTTCACACTTGGTGAATCCTCTAATTTATACAGCGCTGCCTATGAGCCAAGGATGTCTTATAATGTGCTAAGGGTGAAGAACCTTAATCACATGGAAATACATGATAATGACTGATATCTGCAAGTCTTCCAGTGTATACAATCTCCTGCTGAATAGGAACATTAAGAGAAAAACCTCTTGAATACAGTATTGTCAGCAAAAGTGAAAATATTCTTCATGTACCCTGATAATTTCATTACAGAGATGTTGTGTCATCTATATATAAGTTAATAAGTAGTGTAAATATTTTAAAAAATGATAATATAATAATTATTAACTAGAATGGATTCTTTTTTAACTTTAAATATTTGTGTGAAAATTATATTTTTTTTAAAGGTGGAACATCTCTGGATCTGGGTCTTAGATTTTCCTTTATTACTCTACTTGAATCTGCTTACTTGAATCAAATGTCCTGGGGAATATTACAGAATTAAATGAAAATTAGGTAACACAATCTTTAATTCTAATCTTTACACTTTGGGTAATTTCTTCCTACGAAGTATAACTGGCATTACCTCAAATATAAAGTCGATTCTGTATTGTTTCTCCCACAGTAGTTTTGGGTATGCTAATCATTTCACAAAGAGAGAAAGCATTCTGAAATTCTTATATGAAAAATGTACATAGGAAATAGATAATTCCTGTATTTTATGTAAACATATGAACAATTCTTCAATTTTCATAGGAATATAAAAAATCATTGAGAACCCAATTCCTTATTCTTTCTTCATCTACAAAAATTAGTGGATTCAAAGGTAGTAACATCTAATAACAGAAATAATAAGAATGGCTCCAAATGATTAATCCCTTTTTATTTATGGCAGCAAGAACTTTTATATTCATTTGAATATGGGCATGTTTAAACATAGAGTTTGACATCAAAATGAAAAATCTGGGGAATGCTTTTCTGAACTGATTTTTATTTAAAAGGGCTAACAGGAAACTGTGGTGTAAATACCAATATATTAGTGCAGAATGAAAATATTAACTCAGATTTTCCTTCTCTTGAAGATGTGGATTATTGTAATGTCTAAATGTATTTGCAATAGATCAATTTACTTGAAGAATTTTAAACGTAAATCAAACATTATTTTGTTTGAGTAAAAAGAACAGTGTTGAGGGTTTGCTTGTATTCATGTATATGTATATATATATCTCATATATATACATGCAAATGGATTAAAAAAATTTAAAAAACTTAAGACATATTTCTCTAAAGTAATTGCTTTTTAACTCTTATTTCATTATGTACTAAATCTTTGCTCTCCTCACTAAAAGACAATTTGTTCTGGTATTTTCATTCCATCTGACCCTATTAAAACCTTCATGCAAGAATGAAGTACAGTGACATATCGATAGATAGAGAGAGAGAGAGAGAGAGAGAGACAGAGAGACAGAGAGACAGAGACAGAGAGATAGACAGAAAGACAAACAATCCTGGAGAAGAACTGAATGCAGATATTAAATATTTTTTTTCAACAAATAACTGTAACACATAGGCTTAAAAACCCTTTCAGAGGGTATTGTCCCAGTTAGCTACTGGGATGTTTACATAATCTTTAAACATGATAAGAAATAAAATATCAACAAAGCTGAAAACTATTTAGTTAAATAATTATTCTTCCTAGTGGTGTTCTTCTGATACACAGTTTTCTTAGTAACTCCAATATAACATCATTTTGTTATCTAATAAAAAGTAATCAAAGACAATCTTTCACCTTTTACAGAACACAAGTTATATGAACCAGTATTTGCCATTTCTTATTGAAAGAGTAGAGTACATTTCTGTGCCGAAAGCTAGATATTTTAGCTTTGCTAATTAACTGTATGAATGATAGAATGATAGAATCACAGATGAGGCTGAATTGAAAGGCACCCATCAGGATTCTTGAGTCTCAATCCTGTCCTTGTGCTAGACGCCTCAAGAATCACACCATGGGCCTGAGAGTATTGTCCAAATTGTATTGAACTCACAGTTCTACCATATAATGGTAGAAATTACAATTCTATCATATAATTTACTCCTGAAAGTAATGAAAAACTTCAAAATAGAATAAAAGAAATAAACCAACCATATCTATTTTCCCATCAAATAGATTGGAAACATATCCTCTTTAACATTCATATAATAATAATATTTAAAATTTTTAACGCAAATGACCATTCATGTGGAAGATCACTCCTGTAGCAAAGTCCAGGTCGTGAGTGTTAAATTACTGTTAATGTAATGTATATTAATTTAATTGCAATCAGCTTTAGAAGATTACAATAATGTTTCATTATGGTGTATCTGATGTATTGATCTTAAAAAAAAAAGGAAAAAGGTGGGTTTTTTTGTTTTTATTTTTAATGAAGGAACATACCATTTCAGTGTAATAGATTGGAATATTGCAAGTGTTGTACTGAATACAGTGCATGGAAATTTTAAATAGGTCATTACCAGTAGTAATTAGAACTCCCTTCCCTCTTTTTCAGCTCTCCATCCCGCCTCCTTTGCTCTAATGATAATTGAGTTTTCACTGCTCTGGTTGGTTTTGTTAACTATTGTTCACACCTTTTGTTTTCCTTTTGCACTTCTAATAACCTTCCTTACTCTTCTTCAAACTTCAATGCTTGTCACTGGTGACCAGTAAAAGACTTCTTAGACTATTATCAAGATAAACTCCAGGACCTTAAAAGTGCCTCTCAGAAGGAACCCCTGTGGGGTTTTTTGAGATGAAAATATTCAGCCAATAGTAACAACAAATCTGCACCTGAGGACTAAAAGGTCTAAAAGATAACCAAAAGCTGTTCACTCAGTAAAAGACATCTTGTATTAATATCCACCACATTTAGAAGGAATATCTGTTGATCATATTTGAAGAAGCCTGTAAAGTTTTCCATCAAAGCTCATAAATAGCCACTTTCTGGACATTCACACATTATTTCATTTTTATATATTTCATTCACAGACCTGGAGCAGAACACGGATCTAATGCCTAATTGTTAGGGTAAGTGTCCTTGGAAACCAATTCCAGTAACTAAATGAATTTGTAGGACATGGTTAAGGCAAAACATATTTTAAGGACATAGTACTTTTTGTTAGAAGAACTTGTGCATCTTGAGACACATATTGGTACAGCAAAATTTCATGCCTGGTATCTATTACCTGAACAGCAGGTCCCTTTCTTCTCATCTTAATTGTGTCATTACATTATTAATCCAGATTCTTGAAGCTGAGCATGCCTTGAAATGCTGAAACCATGAGGGAGTTAGTATTTAAAAGCTGCTAAGAGGTAATGAGCTACTATTATGATGTCATTTTAAAAGAAGGTTTGCCATTATATGTTGTTTTCCACTAAAAAGTAGTTAAAAGTATTTTCTTGTTTGTGTAGACAAGATGTAATTTCTTTTTCATTCCCAAAAGAAAACATGGTATTATTGAATATTTTTTACTGTTGCCTCTAATACTTTTTCCATTGTATATTATGTACTAAATGCAATATAAACCTATATGATTTTAATATTTCAATAGACTTCTCATCTTCTATTCCAACATACAATAATAGACAGAGTATGGCATTGTATGTTGATTGCAGCACTTGTATGAGGCAACTTAAGATCTAAATCACATGGAAAATATGAACAAATCTCATAGCATTGACCATGATGGGTTTTTTTAAATATTAGGCATTTTGTACTATATAAAGTATGCAAAATTCAGAGTTTTTTCAGAGGCCAAATTTTGTGCTTTTTATGGATTAATATAGTGTAGGGGAAATTTCAGGTTGTACTGAGAAAGGCTCATTTTCTCTAAGACTAGGCATATTTAACCAATACTTTTAAGCCTGTGTATGTATATCCATTATCATAACTAGTACAATTAATTCACAATACTTTTGCATAATATTTCTATCTTCACTATTAGCTCTATTAAATATATTAATATTAATATAAAGATAAACCAGTCATACTTCATTTGTCCCTTGCTTGCTGTATTTGCTTAATACCTTAAAATAACGTTCTGCATAGTAATTGTCATATATTCTTTCAAATTATTCTGAGAAATCTTGGAGTAAAATATTTGAAGAGAATAGATGAGATGATTTTTTTCTTATGAACTTTAAGCTGTTTTTGCAGGAAAGATACAAGTTTTGAACATTCAATGATGCAGGAATTTTGCCAAAACAGGAGGGAGAAAAGGAAGAATAGTTTTCTTGGAGGTACTTAATCTGCATATAGATAAGCTTCCCCACTTTGCAAATCATAAATATCAATCATTCACGTTCATCAGTGTCTCATACATATTCATTAGAACAAACTGTTATGCATGATTAAAGCTGTTACAAAATGACAATACTGTGTTTTGTTTTTATCTCAGGCCTCTGTGTACTGAAAACTCTGCTGGCTGTTTCCATCTCATAATCTGACAACACTTTCTGCTATCTACAAAGAGCCAAAACTCCATATGAGCTTGCAAGGATTTGCACTCTGAATCCAAACTACTTAGGACTTTTTAAGTAGTTCTAAAAGGATTCTGAAGGTTTTCTATTTTCTGAACAAATACTTCAGTAGTGTTCAAAGGCTAGTTCCAAGCTTTTATGGATTAGCTAGAAATAGGTGTATTTAACATGTTTATTTGTACACAAGTACTGGGAGGAATGTTGCTTTATGAGAAAATGCAAGGGTATTTTCCTGCTTTCCCTAAATGTTTTGTGTCTTTGTAGCTGTCCTTATACCTTCTGAGCTTGCATTTGGACTTCTGTGAGCTTCTGTGAGACTGTGGGCAAGAAAAACCTCAGCTCCTCTCTTGCGTAAACACTTATTTCCTAGGACCTTGATTTGTCATTTCATTTCTCCAGTCAGCTGAGTAGAATATGAAGCTTTGCTGATTTTACCAGAAGTATAGCCAGGAAAGACAGGCCTAGAAAATATATGGCCAGGTTTCTGAAGCATTCAGGATATACTGCCCATCTCTGATCTTGGAAATTTAAGAAAGCATTTGTTTAGTACCCAGGCATTTTCTGTAAGACTGTTTCTTCAGAAGATCATGATGATTTGGTTGTCAGCTGAAAGAAGTAAGCACTTCAAATTTTGGCCTAGAAGCAAACGTGTTGCACAGACTGTCTGCTTTAGATATTCTCAAATATAAAATTGATAATCCTCATTAAATTAGATATGAAAAGTAGTTTTTTACTATTTCACTTTAGTGAAGAATGAAGAATACATTGAGTGCCTATTTCCTTGACAAAACACTTCCAAATTTTGCCATTACAGTTCCATTATAATGACCATTTGTCATCTAAAAATGACTACAATGTCCTTAGTGAGTTAGTGAGAGTAAGAAGTATGTCTTGCACTGAACTGAATCCCAGATCATATATTTTTTTTTTTTAATATTCCACCATTAATTGGAAAAAAATATGTCTTTCTCTGTATTTCTAATCTATGAAACTGGACTGTAGATGGGGAAAAAAAACAAAAACATCCATGATTGATAATTAATATGGCAAGATGGAAAATATAGGTATTTTCCATGGCAATCTGCTTAAGTCAGAATCTTGTGATAATAGTCCATCACCAATTAAACATATAACCACATCTGGCTGACACTTGAATTTTCTGCTCTGCCAAAGGAATCATAGTCAGGACTTAGCAAGCCTTACAATTTATAAAGTTTTTTCTGTATCCAACCTAAATTTTCTTAGTTATAAAATAAAGCCATAAGTCCTTGGGCTCTCAGTTGAGCATATGAAGAGCAGCTCATGATCTAGAACTGAGAGCCTTGATTCCTTCTGCCTAAACTTAAAAATTTAAAGTATCACAAGGTATCCTTAGTTGTCTTCTATAGATATATGATAATTTTTCTCACCTTATTCTACCCTTCTTGGAAAGTTTACAACTCAAGTTGATCACAGAACTCCAGGATCTTTATGTGTAAAAAAACCCCAAAAAACAACAAACCCAAAACATTTTAAGATTGTTACAAATTTTGCAAATAAAGAGTTTTTCTGTATAACCTAGTATCTTATTTGTCTTATTCATGGCATCGTGGTAATATTTTTTCATACTCAACTATAACTCTGCTATGACTTGAAGTTAATTTTTGGCAACCTGATGTCAGTCATCCCCAATCCTTCCATTTAAATAGGTATTTTTATTACATTTAGGACACTGAATATTATTGCAATTATATTTTATATGTTATTGTTACAATGTTTAGATATCTCTCTGAAGACTAGTCCTATCTGCCACTAAGCCTACTTGGATCACTGTTGTTTCAATATAAATACCACTAAGTCTTTAAAAACATTCATGACATTTTGAATGGTATCAGATTTAGAATACAAGATACTCTAAATTCTTCTATATCCTCACAGTTTGTCAGGAAAAAAAACCTACAAAATAATTTTGAATATATTTTTAAAATATACCAGTCAATAGTAACTTCAAATAATCCATGTGCTTCTAATATGCTTATGAAATCATGTGCATTACATTTTCAAAAGTGTTACTATGGAGACTATATATTAATAGATAAGTCAATATGCATGATATCATTGTACTGTTCTATCCAATCTTTTATTCTCTTATGAAAAGCAAAAAAGATTCTTTGTAATATTTTGTCCTTCACACTTTACTTTATTGTCTTCTAATGTCTCTATTTCTTTCACTATGGAGAAAACTATTTTTAAGGTTATACATTTACAGTTTTCCACTTTTTAAGGTTAAACACTGTATCTCTGCTTTTCCAAAATCTTGATTCTTCAGCTCTCCTCATCATTTTCTCAAAGATAACAGTACATGACTTTAAGCTTAACTCGGCCGCTTCATTTCTCTAAGTATTCTAAGTTAAATTTCACAGAGCCTGCCAGATATCAAAAATAGTATTTGGATAGTTTCTAACCTTTTGCTTTAGCCTAGTCTAATTTCTTCTACGCTAAATTAGGACATTAATTGTGTCTGCCACATTACCATAAATTTTGCCCGTAATGGAACAAAAATGGAATGTAACATTTCAGCCTTTTTGACTAAATAACAAAAGATTTGTGTGTGTATCCTTATTGGCACAATGCTATAACTTAATGGTTATTTTATCTATGCTATATGTGGGGGAAATAATATGCTTCCAGCTGGCACAGCTATATTTGTTCACAATACTTTTAAAGTAAATTAAAAACAAAAATTTTAATTTGATAGCAGAGTCTGTGACTTGGAAGACATGCCCCTGTTTAATATTTCTATTTAGAAGTTTTACTCTTTCATAAATAAATTAGCCCACTACAGCAGGTGAGAGAAATTTAAAGGTGTTTGAAGTAAAGTTGCATTACAGTATTCTCTCTGGAGGAGTAATTTTAGCCTTCTGTCCATCAAATCCTTTTCAATTTCCCTTCAGTTAGATCCAGTAAAATCTTTCTTTTCAGAGACACTCAACAAGTCTACTTAGTTGTTTTTAACCTCTCCTTGGTTGCACCAAAATGGTTCAGAAAGCATGAAATATTGTGTCTATACACCACAGACCTTGAAAGGGACATCCACAGAATCCATCCATATTATCAAGACATTTCCTATTTGCAGCAGTCTGCACATAAAATAGAACTCTTTCTGCACATTAAGGAGTTCCATCTCTTTGGGCTTCAAAGACTAGACTCAGCCTAGAAATGCAATGAATAAGTGTGAAAAGCTCTGAAATTGGGAAGGAAGCATTGATGTTATGATCCTTTAAGTAGAGAGAAAAGAAAAAAAAGGGGGGGGGGGAAAGAAAAGTTACTTGTAAGACATTTAAAACCTTGGCTCCTGTCTGCTTCTCAAGACATTCAAAGCCATATCTATTTTTCTCAGAAATTTTTTGAGGAGCTGTGATATACATTATTTTTAGTGAGGCACCTCTATAATGTTAGCTCTCTTTAAGATACATAGGAGTAAATAGATAGCAGCATTTTATAGCCCTCTGGGGACTTCTGTATGGAAAAATACTTGGATTCCTAACTATGCTATCGTAGGCCTATGATCTACACCTGTTTTGTTTTGTTTCCTTTTTCCTGAATGATTTCAATCAATTTTCCAGGATTAATCTAGAACAATACATGATACCTGGGATTAAATCCAGGTTCCTTGCAGAAGCATACTCTAGCTTCTAATTAGAAGCAGCAAAATTTGAATAAAAATTGTAATTAAAGCTTATGGTGGAATTCATAAAGAGAAGTTCTGACAGTATTAGAGACTAATGAGTATTTAATTAAAATTAAAAAGTAAATTGAAACAACGGAAGCATTAAAAAGGTAGAGTATATGGTGATAAATGAAGAAAAATAGGGAGGATAAAGGAGACATGGTTAAATGTGGGCAAATATTGGCAGAATGTGACTATGGCCACCAAATTTTTTGTAGCTCAGCACCAGGAAATTATATGATTAAGCAGTAATCAATTAATTAGGAGTGTATAATCCATGCAATTAATTGTATAAACACACAATTAATTAAGTGGGAAAATCAGGTAGGTACAGAGTCAATTAGGTTGTAAAACTCATTATAAGTAAAATACACAGGTAATGGAGTGAAATTAAACAGCCAAAGTTAAAGGATTAAAAATTAGCTGAGCAAATGAAATCAATAAATGGACAATCAACAGAAGCAGTGAATCAGTTAAGCAGCATGAAATGTAATTGTATTATTAAAAGGTCATCAATGAATCAATAAATTTATTCTCCAGAGAGTGATGTGATCAGTAAAGTGAGGACAAACACTTTAGTCATTATCAATAGGCAGTCAACAAGGCATGAGAACAGCTAACTGGACAGGGTTTAGTGGGTGTCCTGGGTACCATCAGCAGGCACAGGAAAGTAGATTCCAGAAATCTACCTTAATGTATTTGCCACTAAAGTATGCCAATGTGCTCTGTGTGAGGAATAATTTTTTATGTAGGAAAAAAAAAAGCCATTTTAGAGGAAGAGCTTTAAGTAAAGCCCTAGTAACAGCAACAGTTCTTTGCAAATCTAAAGGCATACAACATACAAGCTTTCTTATTTTCCAATAAATACATTGAAATCTATATGGATGCCAAAAATTTCAGAAGTGATATTATAATATGACAATTCTAGTCAGCAGAAAGAAATAATTCATCTCAGGGTTGTTTCAGGAATACTTGCTTTAGATTTTCAATCTTTTGTATTAGAAATTCAGTTTTGGTATTTTCACTATAGAAGTAGTCATCCAAATATCTTCTGTAGTTGTTTGTAGAGAGAAAAATCATTGGGATATATTTTACATAAGATATGCATTAGAGGTTTCAAATGGATTAGAAAGGGCTGTGTAAATTCCTTCATATATCTCTTCCAGTTAATTTAATTGCCTGACTTTCAAAAGTCCTGTCATTCTCATTCTGCTCAAAACTTGTCAGTGGCATTGATTTGTGTGAAGATCTTGTAATGAACATTAATTTCATGTTCTAATTTCTGTTCTTCTTCATTTGCACTTGAAACCTAATTTTAGAATTGAACTTCATTTGAAGAAGGTGAAGTACTTCCATTTTACAATATACTGTGGCACAAAAAATTGCAAATCCTGGAAATACAATTAACCAGGAATTAAATCCTGGAGTACATGCCAAAAGTTCAAGTCTAGAAATACTGAAAAATGTTGTAATATTACTCAAAACATTGCATTGCCAACCTAAAGGTTTCAAATTTATCATTAAAGTGAAAGATAACACAGCATCATTAACGTGTGGAAATGCTGAGCTAAAGCATTCAGTCTAACTTGCCTTGCCATGAGATCAGAAGCTGCTGGTGTTCAGAAGAATGTGTAGAACCTTCCAGGTTTTGCATAGGATCAGTACAGAACCAACGTGCCCATTAAGCTCCTCATTGACTGGAGGGAGACACAATTCACATTTGTCAAAAAGCAAAGAAAAAGCAGACATATTGCCTCTGAAGTGCAAGGGTGACATCCAAAAAAACAAGCAGGAAAAGACCTAATAGGAAAATTTGTAAAATTTTCTATTTAAGAGAGTTTCATCAGAAAACACCTTTTTGTTGTGTCAAAAATACAGCTAAAACTGATCAGGTTTAAACATTTCCCTGTATAAAGGAAAAATTGTGTGTGTCTCTTTTTGCTGCTCAATATAGGGAAGATCTGGGTTCCTTGCCCTACAGCAGTCTACCCATCAGATCTATTCCCAAACCTCTAAATAAAAGAATGCTTAAGCTTCTTTAGCCATAAGGAAAGTCAGGGGATAGCAACTTTGGAAAAATCTACAGCAAAGTGGAGCCTTAGATCAGAAGCTGGTGAATCATGAGCATTGATATATCACATAATTTCACATTTTCACATTTACAAATCAGGTAGGCCAAAGAAAAACACAATTTAGTCCTTTTCCTGATATCCAGGCCCCAGTGCTTTCTCTAATGTCAAGACAGGTATATTCATAGAACCTGTCTTGTGATTTTCTAAATGGGAACATCCTGGTTTGAGACCTCAAACAGCATTGGTGTACTGCATTTACAATTTGTATTTTGTAAGTTTTTCAAATATTTGTTTCATCACAATCATAGCGTAATTTATAATTATTTCTTTAAATAGCAATAAGAATATCCAGAGGTATGACTGAATTAAAAATTGTCCTATATATACACCTATGGAAAAATATGTATGTATATATCAACGGAAAGCCTTCAGGTTATAAGAAAGTCTTTCAAAAGAGTCGATAAATTTATACTAATAACTTAGCTATATCAATAGTTTGATGTTTCATTATAAGCTCCAGGGACTGAATCTAATTTCTTGACATTTAGGCGTCCACAGCTGGTTCTGATGACAGAATTAGTGATTTTCAGAACTTCTACAGTTGTATCAGTTGGTGTTTGGGATATTGCATTCTAAATTCTGTTCCAAAATATTATTATGTATGACTCATAAACAGCTTGAAAATTACTTGCAATATATTTCAGCATACTTTAAACAAGGATTGAGACATCAAAAAAGAACAAAAATTAAGTAGAAAACACTTGCATCCCCCCTAGGGTTCTCATTTCACTCTCCTGTGCTGGCAGAACATCTTGTGTATTACATGCTACAGGAACAATTCCTACATTTTAAATGAACTGTAATATACTGTTATTTTTCACATTTACTTATAGCAAAGAAAAAGTTATGGGGCAAAAAACAAACAAACAATTCAGCATCATACTTGGCATATATAATTCAATATATATATTACTTCCCTTCTGAGGAAAGAATGTTTTAAAAATAATTGGAGTTCATAACTTCATTCTGTCAGTTCCCAGCTCCTGGAATCTTCCTCTACTCATTGATGAGGCTTAATGAGCATTTCGGTCCATCTTGGTGCAATATTCTGTTCATGCTATATTCTGAATCATTTCCACAATATAAAAAGTCAGCAAAAGTAAAAATTGTTCCAGAATAACAATACCATTTAGATATGCACTTAAAGACATCTGTTTAAGAGAACAAAATAAAGCAGTGCACAGAGAGATGTATGACTTAAAAGATTTTAAAAATAAAAGGTCAGTTTTTATGGGTTCACTCACCACCAGTATGAGCGAATATATGTAAAACAGTGTGTAGCTAGTATCTAGAAATTGAAGATTTCCCCTTGCAATTAAAGATACTATGCCACCAAGCAGGAATTTGATCACCAACAGGGAGATTCAGTTGTTACAAGCTGTACTAACTCTCATAGAAGATTTTCTACTGATGTAAGCCAGCACTTTGAATGAGACACTTAGACACTCTATATGGAGGTTTAGCCACTGTATTTTATTCTTTGAATGAAGATATTGTGATGTTTGTATATTACACTCCATAAACCTATACTTATCATTTTTATTTGCAATATATAACTGTTTGAGCAATAAAAGATTTATTATTTTTTTATAATGAGACAAACCTGTGTGTAATTAAAAAAAAAAAATAATGGTGAACTTATAGCCATAGCAAAATTTTCCCTTATGTTAATGTAATAGAAAGAGTACATTGATAGGAGAAATTATTTAGGTTTTTTTTTTTTTTTTTTTTTCCATTTGAATTCTGGCATCAAGGTATTTGAAGATGGTTAATTATGTTGGATGAGCTGTTATGCTTAGCATTAAGAGGAAACTTTGCCAGTTGTAGACACTAAATAGGTTTGACTAAGGTTTTTTTGGTGTATAAATTGTTTTCTTTTTTCAGATTGGATTCTACCAGAATATTTAGGCACTACTTCGGCATCACACATTAGCAAGTAAATGCCCAAAGTAGGTGTTGATTAGCACTAAGAGAGACTATTATACCACATATTTAAAGTGTATTTGGCTTGTTGCATTATTAATATATCATTTATTTATTTAATACATCTTTTGTTTGTACTATAAACAAATTTTATCTAAACTATGTATTTGAGAAAACCTTAATATCATCTTCAGTAAGGGCATGAAAGGGGATCCAGAGAACAAAAGATTTTTTTAGCCAAAAAAATGATGGAATGCTTCCTCCTAAAAGCTGTGTATTGGTGCCCAGAGGAAGAGAAAGTGATTAGGAACAGCCAGTGGCTTGTGCCTAACTAACCCAATGATGCCCTACAATGAGACTGCTCCTGTGAATGCAGGGAGAGTAGCAGAGATTTTTAGCCTTGACTTGATCTCCCATTCTATCTTTACAGCCAGACAAATACAATTTGGGAAGATTGGCTGCCAAATGCTGTAAAAATGTAAAAAAAAAAAAAAAAGCTAAAATTATTGGGTGCCAATACTTGAAATCAACGAGTGGTATAAAGTCAAACTTGTGGCAAGTTATAAGCTGTATTCCTCAGGGGTGAATACTGTTCAGTGTCTCTAATAATGACACAGTTGGAAATAGTGTACCCTAAAGAATTTTAAAGGTTGGCACAAAACTGTATATGGATTGTGGATGTGGGAGAAAGAGTGATGGGCATTCTATAGGGCAGGGCAGCTGCCGAGCAGCCTTGACCCTGGTGAAATAGGCTGATAGAAATTACACCCTGAAGTTCAACAGACTGATAGATGTCAGAGAAGGGAGACCAGGACACCACTTTTGATCATCCAAAGATCTCATTTATTGAACAGAACTCTCTGCTTAAATACACCCCGTAATGAGCTCATACATATTACAAAAGCAGGGCTCATGATTGGCTATTCTACTTGTGATTGCTTAGTAGCTACAGCTGAGTGCTTGCACCTTGTTATCTTATCCGAAGGGACCTCCCGCTGTTTACTTCTTCCCGACCAAGGACATTCTGACCTTGGTCTGCACTTTAACTTACTTCAGTCCTCACTCCAGCAAGTTGCTCTAGCTATATCCTCTTCCTTTTAGCCATTCCTGAACAATATTCTCCACAGATAGAAACTTCTGCTTCTGGTTTGAAATTACCACGTTGTAGGCTGGGGCCTGGCTGGAGACAAAGTAGCTACACAAGACTCAGAAAGACCTTTGCAGAACTTAATAGTCATGGTAAACAACAAGCTGAATGTCAGCAGCATCCAGAGTCCTGTTCTTTCTTATGTTAGACATCCCAAAACAAGAAAAGATGCTTTCATACTACAATGAGTCTACTGGAGGACCACTGTGACAACTGGGACTGGAACACGTATTAAATAAGGAGAGGCAGAGATAACTCATTTTTATTCATGAGATTGGTGCAATCTGAGAGTGGAGCAGGGACTCAGAAAGGTGGGGAAGCCCACATCTTCAGAGATAAAGAAAATAATCTAAAAGGCTCCTGGGCAACTTGATCTCTTTGGCTCTGGTTTCCTGAAGTGGTTAAACCTTCAAGGTCCCTTCTAAATTAACGAAATCTATGATTCAATGTTGTGCAAAACTTTTTCAAATAAAATTTGGACCCTACATAGAGTAAAGACACCAAAATAATATTTTACAGAGCTGGACAAATGAAAGAACTAATGGACTGTTTCTGAATAAATAGGTCCTGCTAAAAATGTAACTGTGCTATTTTTAATGTAATGACTTTATTGAGTTGCTTTTCTTTTTTTTTTTTCCAAATGTTTACTTGAAAGTTAATAACCTGTGCAGCATTTTCCATCATTAGGCAGGTATTATTTTCATGTTTGAAATAGTTGTTATTGAAACTCAAAGCATGAAAAAGAACATATGACTCACACAGTCATTACTATAAGTATCCCCGTAGCTTGAGTGCAACACTAAAAATATTAAAAGTCTTGAGTTGTAAGTTATTTGAAATAACCTACACAGTTGTGATTTGCCAGACCATTGTGTTTTCCTTCTCTTCTACCTTCCCCAAATATTATATAATGCCATTTTATTAGTTATGAAAGGACTGTTAGCAGGATATTCTTTGCAATCACCTAAGAAGTTATTCTTCTTTATATATGATTATATCGTGATCACAGGAAAAAATCAAACATAAAACAAGAGTGTGTATTTGGGAAGAGAAATCCTTGAGTGCACTGAGGTTCAACATCTACACAAATACATAGAAGGCACAATAAGATTCAATGTAAAATGTGATATTCACCCTTTACCTCTTCTACAAATTCTATTCCCACATTTTCACCCTCAATGAGCATATGTTGATAAAAAAGAGTTTGTCTGCCTTTTCTACACCTTTAATTTTTTTTTTAATTCATGCATGGTCAATGAGCTTTCTTCCACCTTGTTTGCTTGCAATCCATTTCTGAAGATTTCAAAAGGGTGTTTCAGTTTCTTCTTACACTGCACAGTTAGGCTGTGACCTACATCTACACCATGAAGAACTCTGAGGGACACTGCTTGCTAATGAATTTCACTTCCACCTGCTTCCTATTAATGACAATTTATCCACGAATTCTCAGAGATTCTTACAAGTAATCACTTAATTTAAAATTGAGGCATTTACTTAATGCTTATTCAATTTCTTGGGCTGAATGAAAATTCGCAATTTTCTTTTTTTTTTTTTTTAATCCATATTACACAATGTTATTTAACCAAGACCATTTTTTCCCTCTTGAGAATAGTTTTATAATAAGACTGAAGTGTAGTTATGGGCTTATCTCAATTATGAGGAAAAATTACTTTCACAGTGTAATTATTTCACATTTAAAGTCCAACCATTTGGATTATGTCCCAAAGTGCTCAAGGCCTATTACTTGTTTTAAGTGTTCAACTAGACTACAGAGTGCATTAATTCTGGATCATCTGTTATTAATTTTTGGGAGGTAACAGCAGAGACAATAATTACATTTCATTACAGAAAATATATGAAATTAGTCACAATACTAGGATATGCAAACAACAATGTCAAGCATCAAAATTTATCTTAAAATCTTGTAGCAGTCACTGTTCAAAGTCAACTTTTTATGACTGCAAGGAAAGAAGTACAGTTTAAACAACAAACACTAAAAGCTGAACCTAATTTTATGTGTTAGGCAGTGTAACTGAGAAAAAGCCTAATGGTGAATAAAAGGAGAATACGAATGGACATTTTTACTCAGTATAACACTGGCTAATATGGGATGTTGTGACAGGCCACAAAGTGGAGATCCACAGTATCATCAATTGCTTACCTACGTCAATTTTATAAGCAATATTTTTGTGGGAAAGAGATCAAAGCATCTACATACTCTTCAATATGCACTTCTCTGCCTAAAAGTTTCTTTGATTGGAAATAGACCCATAGTTACAATGATACAGTTATACCATACACTCTTCTGTAATCGTTCATGACTTTTACAGACTTCAATATTATTTGTAAGATGGAGCTATTTAAACTCTAGTTGAATGATTGGAAGAGAAAGTTACTGAAATAAAAACAGAGTACTTGGGGTGCAAAGAAGAAAATGAGTCCCAGAGGAAAAAGAATACGACTCTACTTAAAAACTCTAAACTATTTTGAAGAAACAAAATTTACCAACTTCTGTTGTCTTCAAAACCAAGGAAAATTATGTAAGAAAACCCTTAAAACTTTTGAAAATTTATATAGGGCTTAATTAGAGATGATGAGTGAATAAAACATCAAGAAAACTGAAGTGTAAGAGGCTTTCATTACTCCTTCTATTGTTGTTACTGAATTGCAAGTGTCCAAAGAGAAACAGCTTATTCAAGAGAAATGCATGAAGAATAGTCTGAAACTGCTGCTAAAGTCAGGCTTAAGAATATAATTTACCTATTGAAAAGTACTGTGTGTTGAGGACTTTTCTACTCCTATTTACTTCGTTGAAAACTTCAAAAGGTTTCAAGAACAAGCATTAACTCTTTTGTTGATACTATCAAACTCTTGTTAAGAGAGATCAGATAGATGGAAAAGCATTTATAAGCATAGTAAAGCACTGTTTTTTCCATTTCAAGTAGGTGCTGGAGAAGATGGGATATCACTTGAAAACTTCAAGAACATGTTAGTTGAGGATTGATAAATGAATAGCTGTATGGCTGATAGGAAGAGGAACTGGAGGGACAATGAAGATAAATAAAAACTTTTATGATCTCTCCATCTGCACTTCTGGGTGCCGCCTATGTATGTATACATTTTACAACTATGGAAACAAGCCCCTTATTTTATACCATATGTGCACATGGGCCATTTACAAATGTATAAACAGAGTTGAAATACAGTCTGAAAATTTTATTCTCAGAATAGAATACTCAATGCGGAAGCATAACATTATCCTGACATAAATCATCTTCTAAAAGGAATCAGTAATACAAGCCACAAAAATACTGTCACAGTCTCAGACTATCAAAGTATCAGCGAGTCCTTGGATAACGCATATTATAAATAGCTAAAAGCCATTAGGTTATCTTAAACAAATTCTTGCTCTCTGTCATTATGGGAAAATATACATTTGGAATTTATGTTTCCTTAAAGATGTAAAAAAAAGGCATTCATGCCTTCCTGACCATGAATGAAATGCTTTAATGATCTTGTAAAGGATGACACCGCCCTCCCTAGTGACAAATCATGTGGGTGTAAAGAGTTGGAATAGCCTGGACATGTTTGTTATGGATCTGACAGAGACAGAGTGCATGGCATTGCTTTGTTTGTGGTAGGGTAGCGTATCATTTTTCCTTCCTTCTTAGATATCCCACTTATCCTAGAAAGCTCTGTGCATTAACACAGGCAGAAATGTATAATTCCACAGTCTGAGTCTGAAGGACTCACACTTACATTGTGAAATGAAAAAAAAAAAAGCATGTTCAGCCTCAGCAAAGTCCAGGAAAAATCTGATCCTCCCAGTCATTTGCTTCTGAATAATTATTCTTCCACTTATTAACTGTCACACAATTTAAATTATTGTCCAAGATTTTGGAAAAAAAAAAATTCCAGAAGTAAACCTACCTGAGGAGCAGCGTGTCTTAACAGTGTTCGCTATTTTAGCACCTCTACTCAGAACCAATATTAGAAGAAAAAATATTGTTGTAAGAAAATAAGTATGCAAAGATTTGGAATACTATCAGGAAAGACAATGAGTCTTTCAAATACAGTAATCTTTCTGCATTATAATGAAATTGATTCAGTTTCTTTCATCTTCTTTTATTCACTTTCATCTTTCATCTTCTTCCCACCAGGAAAGAAAAAGGAAATGTTCATTAAATGTATTATATACGTATGTGTTATAGAATTTTTTCCCCTATTAAGTCTGATACAGATTCAGAAAAAGTTGTCTAGTGTTGTGAATTTCTATGGGAAAATTACAAAAGGGAAACTATCATAATATCTCACCTAACATCTTTCCCTGATATTCAAGTTCAAATGGTGTTAAGAAACTTGAATGGATATAAAATTCCCATTTTATTCACAATTTGTTAATTCTTAGTTTCTCTCTCTCTGATAAACAGCTATGTGAAAGCACAAAAATATACAAAGCAATTTAAAACCCTCAATCTCTCTTTTTCTTGGTAACTATTAGATTCTGTAGCTAAACTTTTCATTCTGCTATATTTTAATTTCCATACACTTAAAAAAACTAATTTTGCCATTTAATATATTAAAAACTTTATTTCTATGCTGGACAGTTTAGAAATAAGTTAAGTTCATCCAGTCATGCTTAGCTGGATGAACTTAACTTTGACTCTGTCCTCCATCAGTTAGGTGGTTTAGATAAAATTACAGATGTATTTCCTGTGAAAAAAAAGATCAGTTCTTAGTTACATCTAAGCTTTCAATATATCCAG